>QVNV01009800.1:0-12512 GCA_014825455.1 Pseudomyrmex pallidus | reverse complement strand
AAAAATAATTAATTTTGTAATCTCCGTGGACTGTAATCTCCGTGGTATTTTGACATAAAAAACATAAGATAAGTTTTTATATTGCATTCGTATTACGAATGGTGACTTAAAATGGTATGAAAAAAAAAACATAATTTATCGCTATCCGTTAGTTTAATAATAATAATTTTTTTATCAAAATGAAAGTTGAAATTTACGCGTTTACACACAGAGAATCACCCAGATAAGAAACATTTTCGATATACGCGACGAATTTATCTCCACTGTCATTGGTAAATATCACGCGCATAGCAAATCGTATTACTGTAGCGAGCGGATTGCAAATAATTCGGTAAAAGCGTTTAATTATTTGCAAACGCTATAGCACAATTACAATATTATAATACCACATGTGCCTACGTAATGTTGTTCCTGTCGTAATTATGCATTTTACCATTTCACCGATGTATCGACAGTGTTAATAACTCAACATTCATTGTGAACGATAATCCCGAGCTCTCTAAGAGACGAGGTTTATCGACCTCCCTTTGCTGCTCGTAGCGCATGCATGCGTGAAAACGCGCGTTCTCGCCATCGCTGCTTTGTTGCGCTACAATATATTCTTGCACACATAACTTTGTAAGCACGTATTATTAAAAATATAAAGGGAAGATAAATATATGCGCGGAAATATCTCATGTTGCATTAATATTTTCTCTTGCGAAGATATAGAACAAAAAAAAAAAAAAAAAAAAAAAAAACTAAACAAATTTCAAACGCTTTAACGCGTATGTACTTGTGTAAAATTTCAGTTTTTTGTTTTCGCGATGTATTTCCTCGAGCTCTGCGAAACTCTGCAGAAGAAGCGCGAAGATAATCGCTATTATATCGCGCACTTGTTATTACAGAAACTAGAAGAACGAGAGAGATAATTTGCGTTGCGTAATAATCAATTAATTTTAAATACTGCGAGAGGATTATACACATCCTCTCCCCTTCTCTCTCTCTTTCCCTTTTACAAAGGCAGAAGATAAAAACGATGAGCGGATCAGAAGTGGATATAAAGTAGGGAAGTATTACGATGCACTGCTAAAAATTAATGCATCACGAGTGCGGAGCACGAAAACTTTATCGCGTTTTCTCATTTTCCGCGGGAAACAGGGACGAGTACCTGGGCTTAACCTTCCTATCCGGTTTTGCCCTACTTTGCCTTATTTAATTGGACAGCCCCATATCTTCTCCCGTTTTCTCTTCATCGCTGAGAACCGGGCGCGGTATCTTCCTCCTCTCGGTTGTTACATACCGGGAATATATGGAGAGAGAGAGAGAGAGTGAGTGAGCCCTCACTGGTTTCATTAATTTATTCTACCTTATTGCAATAACGTCGCGAAATTACAGCGACAACGCGGTCGCGTTTGGACACGTCACAACATATCTAGTATTCGCATGTGCGTGTGCAGAGACGAGTTCGCGGCTCGCTTGTTCGCTTGCTCATTTGCTCGGGAGCACAGATATCGTTTTGCCGGGCGATATCCAAGCAACGTGGCCCCGGCAGCGTGGCGTAATTCCGAGAGAAATAGTAGGACGCATAGCAGAGCGTCAACTAACGGACCTCAGTAACCACAGATTTACGAGCGTCACGCTGGCCGCCGCAACGTAAAATTAGAACGCTTCCGGAAACGCGCCGTTCGACCCCTTTCTCCAAACGTCAGCCCCCGGAATCCTTCCTCATCGAGGGTGCGCGACGATTTAACTAGCGCCGTCGTCCTAAATCAGCCCGATTCTCCAAGGACGAGTCGACTGACGCGGAAGGGAAACACGAGAGGGTGTATTGGAACTTGTAACATCGATGCGATAATTAAAACAGTTAGAGAATGAAGAGCTCTCTCTCTCTCTCTCTCTCTCTCTCTCATTCCACAATGCAATTAGCATCGAAAACAAACCAAGTTTTGCGACCGAAGAGCGCGTGTTTCACAAATAATGTTAATTAGACTACTTCTCTTGATGAACAATAAATAACTAATTATAAAATAAACAATGTCAACAATAAACAACTAATTGTAAGATCAACTTGTATACACGCTTGTTCGTCGCGCGTTAACTTGTTGGCTTTTAACACCTTCGAAGCTCCTAGCTTCAATTAAGATTCGTTAACCGTAACTGCATAAAAGAAAGAGAGAGAGAGAGAGAGAGAGACTAGAACGCGGCGCGATGCGAAACGTTGTTGGCGCGGGCGCGCGCGCGCCATCGGTAATTAATAATTTACATAATACATATTTACGATGGCGTTGCGCGCGCGCGTTGTAAGTCCGACAAGTTCCGAGTCCGAGACGACGATGACGATGGGGTGTGGGATACGGCGACGGCGCGGAAAGTTTACAGAATTAATTTACACCGGGCCGCTCACGAACAACGGTTACTGCGGGCGGTTATTTCATCCCCCCGGCGGTAGAACCGCCGCGTCGTCGTTCTCGTCTCCGTCGTTCTATGGTATATGCAACGAGTGTCCCACGCTGTTCTCTCCTGCCATGAATGAATGACGAGGTGATCCCTCGACACGACACTCGCGCGCGCACGTACGCACGCACACACACAAACGAACAAGCACATCGAGAGAGAGAGAGAGAGAGAGAGAGAGAGAGAGAGAGAGGGAGGGAGAGAGAGAGAGAGAGAGAACATACGAGGGTGAGCATCTGCGCGGAGTTACAGCGTCATTCTGCAAGTAGGTGGTACTACTTGAAAAGCCGACCGTCATTATCCGCAAGAACGTTACATCGCAAATGCAGCGCGTGAAATGCCAGACGCGCAGATGCCGAGCAAGAGCTTGCGACCGACAAATTTTAAGCTCGAAGATAGTAGCTCACATTCCGGAACTATTGTGCAATCGAAATCTCGCAACGCAATGAAATCTCAAAACTAAAAGAAAACTGTTATAAATTGAGCGTTTATATTGAATATACGATATGGCGCGATTTTATTGTCACATCTCTCGTGTAATAAGAGATGGAGAGTTATAATAATAAAAAAACTGAATTCTTGGAGCAATCTAATGCATCCGCGCGCGCATCTCTTATCGAGAGCTTTTATGAGCGAAATTACGTCGCAACGACAGGTCGAAATTAAAGCCGTTCGATGATGGATCGACTCTCTCCGTGGAGATCGACGAGACGTCGATCGAAATGGGCTTTTAATGCACTCGCAGCTTTCGGGTGTAATTTCGCGCGAAGAAAGTGAAGTTGCGCCTTTGAATCGGAAATTTCGTATCGATCTGTAATCTCTTCAATCGACTCATCGAATCTACCTTAAAAATAATCAAACGCGAATAATATTTCTGTTTCTCTAAATATTTTCGATAATTTCGACGTGAGGTGTAAACCGCGTTTGGAAATCAGCTCGTTTATAGACCAAGAAAGATTCGAGCGGAACTTTGTAATATATTTTAATTCTCGGCGGAACATTGCAATAGAAATTAAGAGACGTGAAGAATTGGGAAGAATGCAATTCTGCGACTTTCGCGTGAAAAAGTCTAATAAAGCAAATTTTTTCGTTAGTCAGAAAGATGAGCTTCTTTCACGTTGTTTGTTTCCTCTATTTTCTGTGACGTTCTTTCTTCTTTTATTTATTTCTTTTTTTTTTTTTTACTTTTTTCTTCTTGTTTCTTCCTTTCTTTCTCCTTTTCTCCATTTTGATCGATTGTTCTACATTAGAGATCGCTCGATTACGAGACCCCGTAACAAACTGTACTAATGAAAATCGTCGCGCGCGCGCGTTTGCGCGAAACGATCCGTGTCCAACTCGGCTCGCAGTTAACTTTATCAGGCCGTTTTTGGACGACGGCCGCGCGCACACCAAAAGTTTTATTGCCTCGACGCAAATACGTGGACGACGCGCGCGATACAATACCGTCAATTAAATCGAACGAGCCGTGCACTTGAATTGTTTCCGATAAGCGGTCGAGTGAAACTTATCGCGAGTTTTAATGCGCTCCGCACGAAAACCTCTCCGCTGAGATTCCGCGAGAGAGAAAGAGAGAGAGAGAGAGATTCACTTCACGAGACCGTGTTTCGATCTACACGCGATTCGCGAAAACACGTTCCGCGAATATATGCAAATGACTACGCAATGCTTGCCCGAAGGGTCGGATTATCTCCGGAGATGACCGTGTCGAAACGTCGCAGAATACTTTAATAACAATTTGGATTATTCTTCACATCCTGCGCTGCAATCACTCTCGCCATCCTATCCCCCTATCGGGAATTGTGCAACAACCGATGTTTTATGCAGAAACGCGCGTAGGGAAAATTCGCATATTCATCCAATAGAAACGGCAAGCTTACGGATGCAAATGCGATTGCTGAGAAGTCGCGGACGCGCGTGCGATTTGCATTTCTCGCAAAACGCGCGGCGACACAAATACTCGTCTCATTTTGCTGCTCGTCGTAATCCGTCTCTCCTCCCGTTGTTTCGCGCGCTGTCATAAAGATGGAAAATTGGTTTCGGATTCTCGATGCGTCTTGAGAAATTTACGGTGAGAGATATGTAGGGAGAGCGGTCGGTGTTTTCGTGTTAAGTAAATGATCCGTAATTACATATTCCCAGTATGACTGTACGATGACGCGACGTCTAAACACAGTGCCGAGAACTTCGCGCAGTTATATCCCCGGGTTTGAGACAGAACGGGGGAGACGCGTGGCTTATCCAGGGAGTTATGGCACTGTTTGCGAAGTAATAACGCCACTAACTCAAATGTTATTCTATGGTTACAAGCGCACTGTCTGACACGCGAGCGAATTATCGGCGCGCGTTTCCGTAGAACGTACGTATAGGTGTGTGTATTTGCGACGAGCAGAGAAACACGGAAATATAAAAAGTACAATTAAGTTGAGTTAAGCGAATTCGAGCGATCGGATAACGATTACAGAGAAAACCGCTTCAAAAAAAAAAATACAACCAAATGTTATATTCGCAAAACGAATTATCGAGAATTTTTTTTTATTGAAAACTATATAGAGAGACGCGATTATTATAGATCCGACCATATAAAAATAGACGATATAATTAAATCTCTTCACTTCAGAAGCAATTGCAACGATGCGATTTGAAGAAACAGTTTTCGATTTTTAAAAAGAAAAGAAATAATATCTTTTTATCACACGTAAATTTCTCAATATATTAGATTTTTTTTTTATATAGTATTTTTAACGCTATTAAATAATATTGTATATCGTAACTTTAAAAGTATTACCTACAGGATAAAATCTATTCCACGACTTTCACATTTTCCGAGTTTCAATCTCAAAAACCTGATAGTATTATTTTAAACGGAAATACACTTTCACACATTTCTCTCTGAGAGAAATAAATCGCATCCTGTTTGCAAACCGAGGAAAACTAATTGCAAACGAAAATATCCAATCGCGTAAATTTGCGCGAATTATCCAAGTTAGAAGCAAATAAACGAGTGACCTTCTCGTCGCCGGGTTCGGTCTTGCGCGATTCATCGATCCTACGCGTGTCGCACGCACGTGTGTGAGAGAACGTAGATTAGGTTTCGGACGACATGGAGCGCTAATGAACGGCGGGTGTCGTTTGCACGCGAGGGGAACTTGAGAGAAAATTTTCAAAATTGTGTTTACGCCCATTCCCGGCCGGTCCAACCCTTGTCGTACCCATCCCTTGTCCCGTTCTCGCTTCGTGGCTCCCTCATTCGCGAGCGACATTCGACTCCGCGGCCCAAATGAACGCACAAATATACCCCCACGTAAATAGCGGCGAGATTTATCCCGCGGCACTTCCCCTCAGCATTTCTCCCCCCGTGCACGGTCTGCGCGCTCATTTTATCAACCCCTTGCCCGTCGTCCTGTCTCGCTCGCGAATTTATTATCCCCTTGGTTTAATCCTATTAATTCCCCATAGAAGAAGAAAATTATAATATCTTTTCTCGTGTTATATTTACGTATCTGATTTTACATAAATTTCAACGTTGGAATACCTATATTTGGGCGACTGTTTCCGATAACACACTGTTCGGCGAGACTTTTTGCTTCGAATGTTCCTCTCTCTTTCTCTCTCTCTCTCTGGCTCGTTTTGCGTCGCATTATTCTTGTCACCGCGGCTATATCCTCGTTCTCACCGCGCCGTCACTGCACTTTCCGTTCAGCCTCAAAATCACCTGCGCGCGAGTTAGTTTCCGAGAGTGCACTCACTCTGTATATGTTCGACGCTTCGAAATGCACGGACGTCGAGCTCGGTCGAGTAGAGTGAGGGATGTAACTTTGGTTGTCGTTACGATTTCAATTCCGCGCTTCGGAACCACCTCGGAATCGCTCACTGCGTACGGGTCTGTGACGGAAGCGACGCGCGCGGATACAAAATGGGAATGAGCGCCGCAAGCGAATAATGCGAACTGCGATGAAGAGAGAGAGAGAGAGAGAGAGAGAGAATTACATTGCCAGAAATACAACGAGTTTTCACGCTGCAAAATCATAATACCTTTTCGTGTGCTGCAAACGTCGCATGAATGATTTCCGAGATACGAACGGGACGGACAGACCGCGTGTAGAGCATATCGAAGCAACCGACGGCGTATAGTACATAGAAGCTGTATGCCCGTATATATATTTACTATGAAAAGGCACGAAAGAGATAAACCGCACGTAAAAATCTTCACGTAAAACAGTTGTAAAATAATTTACCTGTGCTGTTTTTCTATTGACGCGTTGTTCAGTTTCCTCTTCGCTCTCGGTAAGTAACCTTGCATTCATCAATGTCAAATGGCAGCAGAACGCGCATTTCTTTCGTCTCGCGTATCAAAATATTCAATTAATATCCCGTAAAGCAAAGCGAAGCACCGCGACGTAAGCACAGTCGTATACGGATGTTTAATGGAAAAGCGCGAGGACCCGGAGCTCTTCACTCCCGCTGCGAGAGCTCTTTATCTCGTCCGCGGCAACATTTGATTTATGCGCGCGAGAGCGATGGCACAAACGTTACAAGATGCGAGGTGGCATACGTTTCCTTGCAGTTACAGCGGCAATTTGTTACTTGCGTCACAACGGCAACGCACACGTAATTTTACACACACACACAGTCGGTGTGTGTATACCGAGTTTATTAATACTCCGCACAATAACAAACATCGCGGACGTACGTACGTATATGTACATATTTATGTTTCCTCGCCTCGGCGACGTTAAAAGTGCAATGAGCAAATATTTTGCAAGCGCATAAATATCGCGTGCATATAGATTAAAGATGGAAATAAATATTTCTGTTGTACGAGGGAGAGTCACGCGAACATAGCACTACCGAGAGATAAGCGGTGATTTTACATGAAAAGCAAATTCGAAAAAAGGAGAGAAATTTGTTTTGTTCAAAGTTGAGCGGAGAAAAATAATATCGTTTGTTTGTACAAACTTCTTTTAGAACATAGTGTGTTATTTTCGAATATTTTAGTGTGTTATATTTTCGAATATAGATTATTTCTCCAATTGCCAACGTTTTTGTAGAGCAGAATAAAAATAGTGATTTTTTAAATAAAACAAAAACGTTCTTTCCCCGTAGCAATTTGAATATATTTCATTGTGTGGTGCTCTTTTGCAAATGTCTTAAAAAAACCGAAAGAGACGCTCGATATTTGCTTCTTGTTAATTAAAATAAAAGCTACTTTAGCTTTGCGCGGAAAATCAATTATTCCTAATTCCAGGATTTTCGCCAATAATCTGATATTTTTGCTCTATTAACGGTAATTTTCTTGGCAGGAAAAAAAAATAAATTATCGGTTCTTCGTATAGCTTTTGTCGCGGAAAAATCGGCTTGTCATTCGCGGAATTAATCTGCTTTAATGGAGCGAGGAGCCAGCGATATATTATTTCTATATTTTACCGCGCTCGAGAGATCGAGCTATTTCCCTAAACGACGTCGACTCACCGCGTGATTGCCAGCTTTTTCAATTAGATTTGCAAATCCTCTGTGATTCGAATCGAGCGCGGGTTTGACGTGCCGCCGCGATCCCCGCGGGTCATAAACGTTTGCATCACGCGGCCTGTGCGAATGCCAATCGCAGCTAATTGCTGACATTGTTATGCTCGAATGCATGCAAGAAATCAAGGCACAAGTGCGAAGAACAGAATTTTTTTTTTTTTTTTTTTTTTTTTTTTAACGCGACTGAAAAGAACACTTTTGTCAGTGTTTCTCTCAATATGTGTTCAAAAGAATCCAACCGCGTAAGAAAAGGAAAGAACAGTAATATAAGTATAAATTACATTTTTTACATTTTGAGACAAAAGTATTCATAAAAATATTCTATGTAAAAGCACATTCTTTATTGCGGGTATTTCTTCTTCAAAAGAGAGAAATATGTAGGCGCAGACAATTTTTTTTTTTTTTTTTTTTTATGATGTTTGCGCCCTTACAGTATAACCAACAATGAAAAGTCTTGACTTAAAAAATATATTCAACTTTTTACAGAGAGAAGAAGAGAAACACAGTTTATAATTCTTAAATAAAAATTAATTGTTTCTTCGAACGCACACACATATTTCATTCGTTTCATTATTTAACGTAAAAAATTGAAGACATTAAGATAAAACAATAGTTTGACACAAGTCGTTCGACATGAAACTCAATGACACACTTTTTTTTTCACCGACTGCCAACTGCAAACATATGTATCGCACTTAACGATCGTAACGAACCCACTCGATTGCTCAGCATTCTCGAAAGAGACGTACATATGTACGTTATCGTTTCAATTAATTGAGAAACCACGTAGAGGTTTCGAGAGGCTATTAATTGGACTGTTATTATAGTTCAGCGTGTTTCTCTCGCGAGTTGCCGAACTCTCTCCGTGCAAGAGATCGTGTGGGTCGTGGTTATATCTGACAAGGTAGAGCTTAGAATCCGATTTTAGTTATTGATCTCTCACATCACGCAAATTGGCGCACTTTATATATACGATTGCCGCGAATAACATCCGTTCTATTTTCCGTTGTTAACGCGAGCGTGTTTACAAATGCTGAGAGCGAAGAGGGAGAAAGAGAGAAAGTCACGAAACATTTTATTCTGCTGCATTTTACCATTTTCTATAAAACAAGAATCTACGGATATTAAATTTTATACCGAAAACAGCGGCCAGAATTTTGTTATTCCATCAATTCTCATTCACAAAACAATCTGTATACGTTTTTTTTTTTTTTTTTTGTTGTTTTTCTGTTCCCGCGTACGTGAAAATTTTATTGTTCCCAACAAATCAATTACCGTGTCTTAATAAACAGACAGCTGTGTTAAACAATTTTTTCATTGTTTGCTGTATCGTGGCCGTATCATGGAGAATACATAACAGGCCGTATTGCTGGGTTGATAAATAATAATAATAACATTTACGCGACGCGCTACCTAGTTTGCGTTTACTTATTGATTTAGCTCTCCATCCGCGAATAGAATCAACGCTGCCGTCGTGGGGATTTTGCAAAATGATTACCGGAACACGATTAGAAGCTGTCGCTCGAAGCGCGACGTTTAATTAGACAATAATTAACGCTCGCTCCAATTTCAAAGTTCCGCGCCGACAAGATGAAAACGTTAAAGACTGTGCGCCGACACACGAATCTTTGTAGCCTTGCCTATCCGATTTTTTTTTAGCAAATCGAGATTCAACAGAGAGAAATATTGGCACATTTAGTTCGCAGTAAAATAAAATTCATTGCTAGTACAAGTAATTATTTTTTTATATTAAACAAGAAAAAAAAGTGTCGGTAATTTATCAGAAAAAAAATATGTCGAATAATTAAACTGAACATCCATTAGTGGAGAATAAAGCAATTAATTCCATAACAGCGTCGATATAATCCAGAAAACGAGTTGCTTAAAATAACCGAAGTTCCGCATGAAAGTTTTATCGTAATAGCGCTGATTATGAATTCTTTTTGGTATTATCCCGCTGGATAAAATAAAAGGCGCAAATGTCGCCTTTTATCTATGGTCACAAGAGCTTTTATAGCTTTTATTAACTAAAAGAAAATCGATATATTATTAATTCGTTCGCGAGACGCGCGTTTTCGCAACGATAAGCTTCATTAAGAATGAATGACCGATATTAGCGGCTTCAAACGCGCAAGGTAAAAGTTTCTCGAGATGCTCGTTAGAGTAATACTTTCCTCTTATTAAAGACTAAAAAATACATTCGGATTATGTCGCTCTGTTTATAGCAAATCCTCGTGTTCTTGTCGCTTTATTTATTAGCGCGATATAAATGAATTCAAATAGAAATATAGTCGCTTCAAAAATAGAATTCAGTTTAAAAAAAAAACAAAAAAAAATAGAGAGAATAAAATAAATATTGTATTCCATTTTTCTCTTTTGGACGTATCTCTTATTAAATAAGAGAATGGGCTTTATATATATGTTGTAGAGAGTCAAAACCCGAATGGACATTTAAAACGTATATTCCCTTTGTATTACATACTATCGTACACGTGTGGGAAGGGCTCCGCCTCTTTCCTTACACCCTCTCCCTGTAAAAATCCACCCCAACTTAATCTACAATGTCACCGCGATAATAGCGTAAAACCGTATTTTGGACTTTGACCATGCTCCACGCATTGATCAGTCAATCCTAGGATCGCCCGTGCTTCGGGTTTTGACCATAACATATATATTTAAATTAGACACGAAATGCTCCATTCGGCGGGCTTACAAAATGCTACTATTTTCGTTTTTTCTTTGTTTTAGCAACGAAATAACTGCATTTGTCGTTCCGCAAAATTTTAAGGAAAAATAAAAACCCAGTCGGACTAAAGAGCAAACAGAGAAAAACGGCGGAGTGTTGCTCGGTAAAGCACCATAAAGTCTCATTGGCTTTAATTCGGTCGTACCCCCTGGCCACTGGGAGTGATTAATCGTAACGTTACTTGCAACACGAAAGCACCTTAAATACCACCAATCATTCCGTACGATGCTTTAAAAAGAAAGTCGACAATGCGCTTAATGTGTTGTCGCCTAATTCGGTATATTTGTCTTGCTGACAAAATGAAGTCGCAAATATCTTACAAAGCGCTCTCGTGTTTTATAAAAAATAAAAGCGATTATACCGCGCGTCATTGACAAAATTTCATTTTCACGTGAAATAAAAAAACTCATCGAAAAGTATTGCGTGTGTATAATTCTTTTGTAACATATAACACAGTATTTTTATATGTAAAAAGTATTCGCAAACTTTATTATTTATTCTTAAAAATAAAGGAAAAATACAATAACGCTATCGGGAAATTTTATCTCACGTAAAATTGTAAATTACGTTCAAGAAGTTTCTGTCGGTCGATTCTTAGCAACTGCTGCTGAAGATCTGTATCCTCATTTATTAAAATTCATCGTAAAAGAAAGGGGCTTTCGGTTTACGGCGATAAAAAATTCAACTACTTTTTAAAAAGAAGGGAAGATACTCGGTCAATGTTTAATCTTTAAATAGAACAAGATATATAATACATTTTTATGCCTTGGCGTTTTGCGCCTCTTATTAAATCCTGGAACTTTTAGAACTGGCTTTTAATTTTTTATTACGTTTACGTTCTGGAGAGTTACTCAGGAGATCTGCAAATGAAAACGTGTGACGAATCCGAAACACTTATTATGTATTTTCTTGCGCAAAGTGCAACGAGAAAACAGTGTTCTTCACGTAAAGAAATATAATACAGTGGAGACACCCGTATCCGAACTAATAGGGAGACAAAACTAGCCGGATATTGGAATTTTCGGAAAATAGAACAATCATTTTCTTTTGCGTTAAACTTCATTTACTCAAACAGAAATTAATGAAAAACTAGGTAGGTTGTATCAACATTTACAATGTGGTGCAATATTTAAGGATTCCATAACTTTTTGGCTCTGCTAAGTCACATAAGTTTTTTAACATAAGTAACGTTCGGATGATAGAAATACGATAGTTCGGATAATGGGAATTCGAATACGGGAGTTTCTACTGTATAACGAAAAATAAATTACACAAGTAAAAATTAGCAAAATCCTCTCTCATTTATTAGCGCGCAGACTTAAAAAAAAAAAAATTGAAATATCAATTCTCACTTCAAGTATAATTCTGTGATTCCTTTTTTTTAATTAAATCAATCTCACTTTTCGATATGCACGCGATACATTAACATCTCGAAATGTAACAGAGAATAGACGTGTAAAGGAAATAAAGTGAAACAACTCGAAACCGAAGAGAGAGCTGCGCGAATTTCATATACGATTGCAATAAATATGCCGGATAATCGGAAATGAAGTGCCGCTCGCAAATCCGCACGCCGGTATTTAAGCGCTAGAGTGTATCGTCGAGCATAATCCGCGCGCGTGCGGGTTACGTGAAGCGAAACGGAACGCTTATGAATTCTCGAAGAGTACGTTTATTTCCCGTCGCTCATAAATATGCATGAAGCACGGCCGTGTTTCTTGGTGGAGAAATAAACGACATATATATATATATATATATATATATATATATATATATATATATATATATATATATATATATATAT
>QVNV01009799.1:0-33817 GCA_014825455.1 Pseudomyrmex pallidus | reverse complement strand
AAAATGGCAAATAACTTTTCTATTCAGTTTAACTCAATCTATCACCATACTTCGGCTTGGTCAAAATTTTTGGGACACCCTGTATAAATTACACATTACATTTCTCGCGTGCGTATTATCGAAGATTTTTGCTCCTTATCGATTTTTTATTCATCGCCAGATTATAACTGCGTGTGTTCTCGCACGTCCGACACATTCTTAGAAACCGTGTTTGAAGAATTCGATGTGTGCATGCAAAAGAATCGCGTGCCGAGCTGACGCATTTGCAAATGCGCATCCATTGAGGAAGTGAGTCAGTATGACTGGGGTAGCGCGGTCGAAGGGACGACGAGGAAATGACAAGAGAGAGGGGTGGGACTAGAGGCGGTAAAAAGGGGAGACGCGAAATATACATATAAAGGCATGAAGGAGGAGGTGAAATTACTTCCGCGGCGATGTCGTAAACATTGACCAATTACCGCGAATAATTAATCGCGCTTTCGGTGCAGACTATCTTTCTCGATAGTCGGAAATTTCAGCCAATTTTCCAAGTTTACTTGCCGAGACTTTCTCACAGTTAAACGCGACAATGCAATGAGTTTTCGATTAAATGACCGGTTGTATCTTCGTAACTTTATTTCGTGTCGCAGGCGTCTCTACTTTTTTTCTGATTGTTTGCGCGTATCAATCAATTCTCTTTCGAGAACGCATAGTTTTTCAGAGATTGTTAACAGTCGGATAGTCGGGAAAAGCGTGTGTGTGCGATCGCGATGCGATCGTGAGACAACACGAGTTTTCTTAGCTCGAACACATTTAAAAATCCCTCACGCGTTTAAGCTCGCCGTTGTCACCCGGTGAAATTGCGTGACAATAATCCTCTCATAATATTTTCATCCAATCGGGAATCGATTCGTCGCACACACGTGGACGATATACACACTGACATATGTAGACGCGTCACGGCACTTACCTGTTGAAAAAACGATCAGTCCCCATCGAGTTTCGTCTCCCACGTAGACTCCCAGGGGTCTCGTGAGTTCTGAGACCGCACGACGAGAAGAGTGTGTCCGGAGTGTCGAACAAAAGAAAGGAAAGATCCGGGAAGGTATTTCTCGATGAGAGAAGGCGCAAGCGTGGCAGATTGTTGTCGTCTCGCCGTTGTGCATCGATAATCCTATCATTTCCCTTTTCCCTCCTTATTTATCCCTCTTTCTCTCTCTCTCTCTCTCTTTTTCTCTCTTCTCTTTCCCGCCCTTTCTCTCAATCCGTTCCTCCTGTCTGCAGTCCGTCTCGTTCGCGCGAAAAGTCCCTTCAGCACCCTCGTGGGTTGTCACGAGCACAGCCATCCCTGGGAGTACCACGCGGACAAACATCAAGCCAGAAACTGCGATACGTCGGCCGGAGTACGGCAGCTCACCCCGGACATCCCCTTACGCGGGAGAGACGCATGCGTCGCTTTTAAACCAACGCCGAAACCAACCCCCTACCTGAATCGCGCGACTATCTTCCTCCGTTTCTCCCGATCGCTCCCTCCGTTTCTCACTTTCGTCTCTCGTACTAACGGCACTGCCGCTAACGATTCACGGAAAATATGATTTGCCATCAGTTTCGAGAGAGAACGGCGCGTCTTTCTCCAAGATGGAGCCGGAGTGTTGCTTGTAATCCGCGCCTCAGGAGGAAAAGTCATTTTTCACACATCGTCTCGCTTTAACGAGAACGTTAATAATCGGAAGAAAAGACTGTCGATGAAAAACGCGTTGCAGAGGCCTTTGGAAAAATTTTCAAGGCTAACAAAGTGTGTTTTCCGACGCATCTCGAAATGTATAAAACTCGCTCGTGATTTTATCAGTTGGAGAAAAAAAACGACAAGGAAAAAAAAAAGAACAACACAACCAAGTGTATCTCTCCTGATCATCGTAAAATCTGGTCTGGCGCGAATTCGCGTACGTGTATGTACGGCGATTCCGACGTCGAGAGGGGCGGCGCGCCTGCGTCAGGAATGTCGGTGGTGAACTAGCGGAGAGGGGGGTGCCGTCGGGGGGCATGGGGGTGAGTCAGTCAGGCCGCAGCGCGCGTTCAGAAAACTACCTTTAACGCGGGATCGCATACGCTCGTCGGAGTAATTTGTAATAATTGAGTCGCGAGTACGCGATAGGGTGGCTCGCGTTCGTTGATTCACGGTTCATCCTCTGAAAACAAAAACAAAAACAAAAACAAAAAAAAATCCGTGAAACCGTTGCCGGAGAAAATTGGGAAAGAACTCTCAATTTTGGATTCACACGGCGCTTATTTAAATTGCTGCTGCGCGCAGAGAGGGATACGAAGACGTCGTGTGGAAAATTGACGGAAAATTCTCGCGCGACAGAGGAATGAGAAGGGCAACCGGGAACGTTCGCGTATTCGAGAGATCGGATTGAGCCGTCGTCGTCGTCGCCGCGTCGAGTCACAGTGGTGGCGTCGAAGACAAGAGGTGAGAGAAAAGTGCAGCGAGAAACGCGACGGAATACGTGCAAATGCAGCGGAAAACACCGTGGAAAATACAAGGCTCGTTCGGCGAGAACGTAACGTTGCGTGCGGCGAGGGAGATAGCACGGAACAAGATTTGAAAGAGCCCACCCTCGTATATATATTTGCGCGTGCAATGCGCCACCGGGTTGTGTGAAAACTGGCGTATATACAAATAGAAAACACGCGAGCCACTATTAATCGCACCCCGTTTCTTTTTTCCCGCGAAACAATTTCTCCGCCCCGACTCTACGCTCAATCGCTAAGCAGGACGAATCGCTCGTGTTTTTTCGGAGGGTAGAAGCTGAAGAGAGAATCGCTTTCCTACATTTGTACCGTGTCGTTCACCAACCGGAGGGGCCATTGTTACGAGCGAGAAAAAAACACGACGTCGCGGTGCATCACCGTCGCGGTCGTTCGTCAAAAGCGAGCCATTCCAACGGACTTTCCAACCTCGGAGCGGAGTTACGTCATACATTTTCTTCTTCGGCGGAGAATCAAAGAGAAAGAGGATATAACGCGAAGACCGGGAGCATCGGGTGGAAAATGAAAAGTCTCGCCGCGCGGTGGAAACTGCGGGAAAGCAGAGAAGGACAATTACAGCCAGTTACGTGGAGGATGTAACGCGAGCCGGAAAGCCGTGGTCGGCGCCGTGTCCAGGGTCAACGTCTCGCGCGACAAAGCGGAGGCTTTGTCGTGAGGGCACTCGGCTTGGAGCGTGGGGCGCGCGAAAATATGGGATGGTCGTGGAATCACAGGAAGAAAGAGTCGAGATAATCGCCAACTGAGATAAATCCTCCCCTCCCCCTCTCCCCCCGCGCTCAAGAATGTGGAATATCTGAAAGTCAAGTGTGTTGGGAAACGACAGAGGAGGCCAAGGCGTCAGATAATCGTTCGCGCACTCGAATTACACCCGCGTGTGTGTGTGTCTCTCTCTCTCGTTAGTGCCTGTCGTCGTTGGTATCGAAAAAGAAGTGGGACACGATCGTGGAGGTGACTCGGCAAGAAGTAGCTGGAGAGGTCGCAAAGAGAAGAAGAACACGGCGAGAGAGAACGTCGGGAGGGAAAATATAGGGGAACTATCTTCTATCTCCTGGGAAATACGTTGCGACGTCCGCCTTTCGGGGGCCAGTCCGAGAGAGAGTGTAACATCCTTTCCAAAATTGATCCTTCCATTAAACCGACGGGCGGAACAGGAGCGGAACACGGCGGAAGAATGTAAATAGTCTCGCGCCGTGAGATCGTCACTAGACTAAGTGGCACAGTACCGCGCTATCATTATATTACGATGTCAGCGACCGGCAGCTCGGAGAGACACGCGCGCTTCTTTCTTCCCTAACGTCAACGATACCCGCTCCCACACACCCGACCGCGTATTCGATTCGTCCGCGGGAGAATATTTCATCCGCGAAGGAGAGACAAGAGCGAGTGGTTAAATGGCGTGTGTCGATACTTTTCCTCCGAATGACTAGCTGAATAGACGCTCCAGCTCGTGTCGTCCCGTCGTTTTGTACAGTTTTATCGCGAAAACGCATCGCAGAAACGACAAGTATTTTTTTACGCGTAGCTTGCAAAACCCCTCGTTACGCTTTTCCTCCCTTTGTAATCTGACTAAACAATTAACAAGAAGCGTCGCGCTGATCTAAGCGCGCTGATCGTTTGTGTGTCAGTCGTGACTGCTCGAGAGAAGTCAACGAATTTCTTCTACTCCGAAACAAATCTTTGTCATCTGTCTGTGTGTCTTTGTGTTTGTTTGTGCGTGCGTGTGTTGTGTGTGCGACGAGGGAAAGGAGTCACAGCGACTTTTGCCCTGCGGCGCCACGCCTGCGACGTCTTCGTTCAGGAAAAAAAAAACGAAGACGTGTTTATCCCCGTCGTCCTGCTCTCTCGCCCTCTCCCCTCAGTGATGAAGGTGGTATGTTTTTGACGAAGGTGGTTTTTGTATCTTTTCATAGGTGGCACGCTGCGACGGTGGTGTTGAGTGCGCAGTGATCACGGGTGACCGGAAAGGGAAGACGGGAAAGAAGGTGGTCAATATGACTCCTATTTTCCTCGTCGTGTTGCTGGCGATTGACCCGATTATCGCGCAGAATACCGGTGAGTAAAAAAATCAACGGAGCCAAATGCTAGTGTTTAAATCTCTCCTCGCGGACGATGTTCCAAATTGGAACGCGCGGGATGGACATTTACGAAGGACAATGACACGCTTGTGCTCTCTCTCTTGTGTGCCCGGGGACTCTCGAAAAAAAAATCTACACGAGAGAGAGCAGACGACGAGCGTTACTTTTACCACGCCGCGCGCGTTTATCTCGCGCGTTCGATCGCGCGTATAAAAGAGAGTCGAGTCCGCGCGAGAACGAAACGCCCAGATCGAAAGCGCCGATACGCGCGCGAGAGCGTACGCCGCGCGTTATTTAAACGCGACGAGATAATCCTTCCGCGCGCGAACGAACGTCCCGGGGATCTCTCCCCGGTAATTTATTACGGTTTACTTATTAGCTATGACGCGCTCCGCTGTCGGTCTCGATTGATGACGCGCGCGCAAAAAACTTGTCGTTCCTCGCGACGCTTGTAAAAGTTTTCGGTTGTTTTTTTTTTTTTTTTTTTTTTTTACAACGTGCACGTTTTTGTTTTATTTACCCAAATGCGACTCGATCTCTTGCACGCGCGATCGTCTCGCGATCGAGATTAGCCGTATTTGTGCGCGGTTTTGAAGCAAAACCAAAGAGAAAGAAGAACTGAATGATATATCGCGCGCCAATTCGTTCTCTTATTCGACGTGCGCAATACTCGAGAACGGAAAAGGACTATATATCGACTACGCGAGTGTGAAAAGAAAAACACCGTCGTCGTGACACCGCCGCTCCCTGGAGTCGAAACGGATAGCCCCGGACTTGCGTCTCGAAGAGAGACGGGGCGCAATAATCACACGCGTGTGATTCGAGGGAGCGGCCTGGCGGGTTAAAATGACGCATCGCAACTGAAATTGCGTGCGTGCGAACACGCGTCAGCTGCGAAAAAAAAGGACCAAAGAGCGACTGAAGATTGTTTGTCGCGATTACAAAAGAGACGATCGAAATAAAAGAAACGTGTTCGTGTTACATCGCGAGACGACGTTAATTTCTCGCCGGGACTCTCGTTCACGGAAGTGAAGCGGAAAGTAGTCGTCGTCGTCACGAGAGCACGACGATCGGCGACGCACCGGAGTGCGTCCTCTCTCTACAGACTCTAAGACCGATTGACTGACGAGGCGACGCCTCGCGAGCCCGAATTTCTCGAGCGAATTCGAAAGATCACGCCCGAATTCGCGAACACCATGGCGTTCTAATAAACGTTAGAGTCGAACGATCGGTCGGTCGGCTGCAAATGCCGGCTGCGCGATCATTACGCGGTAATCTGTCGCCGCGCACTCGGTAATCCGGCGAGCTTTGCGCTGACTCCGTAATGACGATGATACATCCCCTGCATTTCAGTCAATTAATTACGTTGCGACGTAATCCTAATTCGGCTGTCCGGAAAGCTCTCGCCGGATTTCGATGCTTTGCGAGTAGCAGTTTCAGCGATATTCTGCGATAAAACGTTATGCGCCGAAATCAAATACGGCGTAAACAGGTAATAAAAAAAAAAAAAAAATCAGCGCGCGTCGCTACGCTTTTTCGAAAGCTCCACAACGATCGAGTTAACGGTCGGCGGTGGCGACGTCTCGAAAAATCATCGCTTTCAGAATGGCGAAACAGCTTGCAACACACAGCGAAACCGGAGTTAGTAACGAATGACGAGAGGTAGTCGCGATCAGCGCGGAACGAATCATTTTCCCCAATGGAGATGCCGATTTGAATTCAATGGCACCGTTTTCCGCAATTCTCCCCGACAGGCGTGAGCGCGCGAGCGCTTGCATTCAGGTAACACGCAAGGGAAATCCGCTCCGTCTCTTTCTCTCTTTGTTCTTCTCGTTTTTTAATTCGCGCGCAATGCCGCCTCTCGTTCGCTTTCCATCGGTTCGGAGTACGGAAAATTGGCACTCGTTTCCCCCGCGTCAGCGACAGTGAAAGGAGAGAGTGACAATGAGAAAATAAAAGAGGAAAGAACCCGTCGCGCGAGAAAGGCGAAAGAAAAGCGGACGGGATGCGAAGCAAACCGGGAGAAGGGAGAGAGTGGCTCCGCGCGACGGGACAGAGGAATGGGTGAAATCCATAGTTAATGCAGATCCGTCCACGTCCGTCCTGTCTAACTCGTGGAAGAGGAAACAGCTCGGGTCGACTGCGAAGATTTCCTCGGAGGCTCGCCTGTCCGTGCGCGGCGACATTCTCGCCGGGATGGAAAGCGGGGGAGGCTTTCTTCGCAGACGAGATGCGCGAGCGTAGCTATCGAGATCTCGTTTTTTCTCTCGTCCGCCTCGTTCCTTTTCCTTTACTTTTTCTTTCTCCCATTTTCGGCGGAATCGCTCGCATTTTCCTCCGCATTTCGCTCCGTTCTCGCGCACCGGTTACCAACGGGATCCGGTTGGTAATTCGCGATGACGTAGGCGGCGAATATTTTCAAATCACGCGTCACTTCCGGCTCGCGTCGTAGCGCGGTGTGTATGCGTCGCTACCTTTTATAATGCCGCGCACACACGCACGCACATGCACAACCAACTCTTTCGTTCTCCCTTTCTAGCTTTCTCTCTCCTCTCTTCCCCGGTTATTCTTCTCTCTTCCGCTATCGTTCTCTCGGTCGCGCGGTATGTCAACGTCCCGCTTTTCTACGTCACGCTGCAAAATGGATTCTCCACGGCTCGACCCCGGCACGACAACCAAAAGCGAGCGAGGCGAACGGTAAATAGATTTTTCGACGCCATAAAGAGAACATCGCAAAGTCTCTCGGTGGCTGACTCGGAAACATATCCAGAAAAATAGTCTCCCCCGCGCGAAATGATTTTTCAAATAAAATCACTTACGAACAAAATCGCATGTCGAGAAAACCGGCGAAACGCGCGAACTTCCACGTTTCGATTTCGCGTTTTTTGATTTTTCTCTCTCTCTTCAAGAGCGTATTTTTTTGGACACACATGTGTGTTTCGTTTGTTCTCAATCGCCACCGCGCAATCCCGACGTTTCTGATAGCGTAGAAACGCGAGTTTCGAACTGATCGAAAATTTATCAGAAAAGACAACACGAAAGAACTTTGTAAAAAAAAAAAAAAAAAAACAAAAACAAACAAAATAGAGAACCGATCGCGTCTGTGCACCAGCAGATCTGTGCAAAAGCGGTCAGAGAGAAAAAATGTATATCGTGCGCGCGTAATCGTTTACCTTATTTATCGCGAAAATCTTGGCTCTCGATAGAAACGCTGAGGGGAAAAAATGTACGGTCGAAATATTTTTTGTTCTCTCAACTGGACGTGATAGAGACGCACGCGCGCGGGTCGGTCGTTGTTTCCCCGAAAAATAACTCCGCCGCGTTTTATGAGACATTATGCACGCTGAACGACGGCGCGTACTATAACACACCCCACATCACCAACCTCCCCCACGTCGGTTGCCGTGATCATATTTCATCGGAGTGCGCGCGCGCGTCAGGCGAAGAAAAAAACCTCGTTTCCACCGTAATCATATCTCTCCGCGAATCTGGTTTTAGACCCGACGCCATAATACACCGCCATTGCGATTGAGATAAACCCCGGGGGGGAGGGAAGGAATCGTGCGGGGAAAGGGGAAACGACAGATCGCGGGAGAGAGACCGACTTTTAAAAAAGTGTGCCGGTTTAAAGGGAGAAATTTCTCAAACGTCACGCCGCCATTCAATAAAGGCGTTGGGATTCATAGGCGGACGTGAGAGAAAAAAAAATGGTATCACTTTACACAAACACGGACGTATATATAGAAGCGCGTTCAACGCTGATTTCTACAGTCAGACCAATGACGCGCGTAGGTCGCGTTCTCCTCCCTCGTGAGGGATCATCGGCCTTTTTTTTTTTTCCGCCGCTTCCCAGTCCCCCCGGACGAAACGGCCGTCGCATTTTTGGTGCTCTCGGACGAGGTCGCGCGTTATTTATCGTCCGACCAGACGTGATAATTTACATCCCTCCCGCTATCCCCGTTCCGGGTTTCGGTCCTAACCTGTCGCTCGCGCTGCGCAACCTGTCGTCGTTTTTATCAGTAATTGACAGAGTAGACGCGCGCGCGCGCGCGCGCACGCGGCACATCGAAACTTTTCAAAGGGACCAGCAGCTATCGTCGAAGAACGACGCGGAAAAAACACGGTAAAAAAAAAAAAAACAAAAAACAAAAAATCGAGTAGAACGCGTAATGACGGATGACAGTCGCTTGCCGATGCGCGTGCCGATGCAACTCGTTTCGCCGGTTTTTTTTTTTTTTTCAAGCGTTTTCCGCGCCTTTGTACATATGGCATAAACGCGTTTCTGGGGGAAACGCACAGTCCGCTATTGCCGCTCTCCTCATTCGCTTTCCGAATACTCGCACAGTTTGTTGGGCAATTTGGAAAAAACCGAGTTTCGACCCGCTCCCTTTCAACCGATATCTGACGCTTGCTCTTCACGCACGAATCACGTCGAGATTGTTCGCCAACGATCGTACTCTCGAGGAGAGTCTCTCGCGTTCTCTCTCGTCGGCCTGACAACGAGAAGTTTCCACTTTCGATCGCGTATTTCTCGCGTGTTCGCGTGCTGCGTTTCTTTTTACGTGAGTACGTGTCGCGGGTGCACGTACACGCATACCTATACGTACGTAGCTCCAGAAGCGAGAGCACGTTGCGGCAGCTCGCGGAATGGTCGAATAATAAAGTGAAACAAAAAAAAAAAAAAAGAAAAGTTTACTCGAGCCATTTTACGGGAGCTCTCGGGCGATCCTCTCGGTCGTCGCATCCCCTTCCGTCGCGTTCCTTTTGCATCTTTTTTTCGCCGCGCCTGCCAGCAGCAGCAGCTCTTTCTCTTCTCTCCGCATACATGCGAGTATCGAACAAATGTCGTCGGGATAAACCCCCCGCGCAGACTCACCCCACTTTCCTGTCAGGCCGCAAGGCATCGCGCGGAAGGTAGGTGGCACGTAGCTTAGCCGCAACATTCTCGGGTTTACACCCCCAGCGTGAACTTACTTGCGGATCTGGGATTAGCCGCCGTGGCCGACGGAGCTTCGTTTGCGGGCTAAACTGATTCTGTCGTATCGCACAACGGCAAACTCGCGCGCTTGCGATTGAGCCAACTTTTATGGCGTTCGCGACGTAGCTTAGGGTAGGAAACCGTGTGCGCGGTTTGCGCCCCGGTTCAGACTTTCATCTTCCGAAATAGAAAGCGCGCGAGAGGAAAAGAAAAACGCCGCGTTCGGCGATTGCGTTATTTAAGATCGTTCGCAAGGAACAATCGCGCGATGATTTGATTCGGTCAATTTTCCTGGTAAATTATTGCGCGAAATTGCTTGCCGCGCGGATATTGAAATAACGGCGTGTAATTAAAGGATATTTAAATTGGCGTAAATCGTGTGTATGTGTGTGTATGTAATGAATATTTAAATAAAGAATATTAATATTAAACATCGCAATTTAGTTAACCGAAAGAAAATCTTAAAATTTACTCTTCTCTCGCCTTCTCTCTCTCTGTCTCTCTCTCTCTTTACATTAAACGTTTGTATTTGTATACATTAAACATGTTTGAAATATATTGTTTATGTCGAATAATGTTGCGAATAATGTTGCGAATAATGTTGCGAACGATGTTCGCGCATTCAGCGTTAATTAATCGAGTAAACTTTTCGCTTGCGTTTAAACGTATCGACTGCGGTCGCGTTTAAACGCCGCGCATTGAAATGCAGATGATAATTAGCCGCGCGTAATCCGAAAAAATCGCTCGTGTTAATTGCCAGACCGAGAGTTGTGCGACGTCGCGCAACCGTCGTCGTGTCGCGTCCGTGTCGTCGGACGAAGGTGGGAGGGAGTTTCTCATTTCGCCGCAACACAGAAAACAGAGAGACGGACCGCTGTCTCGGATTAGGCGTGACGTCGTCGTTGCGGAGCGGAGCACTGCTCTGCTGCAAAAGTTAGTTAATGTAATTAACCGTTCTGTGTGAATCAAGCCGCGAGCCCTCCCAAGACTTTTTTGCAGCTCGTGTGTGCTTTTTTTTTAGATCATCGTCCTTTTACATTACGGTTCTCTTTTTTGCGACAACACGCAGCGTGTCGTAACGCTCGGCTGCTCTTACGCGCGCACATTGAACTTTAATATCAAATGTGTATATTACAGAATTACGTTGTTTTCTAACACAATATATACGCGCGCACATCGAAGCCGCGTAACATTGTGAGGAATCGATATTGCATAATTGCGATTATTAATGCTGGTGTAATTAATTAGAGGCGGATAATAAAAATACTGGGTGGGTTTTTTTTTTAGTTCCAACTTGTTATTAACGCGCGTTTACTCGCGCGCACAAAGCAAGCGTGTTGTGTGCGCGATTAACGTGCGATGCGTTGGCCGAATTTACAGACAGACGCGAATTAGTTGCGCGGCAAACGCCGCCAGGGTGGTAAACGCCCGTCCCGTCTCTCCCATTTGTGCGCGTTTCACGTCGAATCACCGAAACGTTACAAAATACAGGCGCATCACCGCGGTAACGATCGCGAAAACATTTACTGCAGGACGAGAGCCTCGCGACTGCTTTGGCGAACAACTGCGTTTGCCTTGTGTTTCTGCGAATTGCGCGAGATTGGCTTGCGCTGCGAGGCGTTCTAATCAAAGAGTAATAACGTTCGCAGAACGAATTTATAATCTACTTACGTAGGACTCGCTCGTTCGCTCGCGCTCTTTCTCTCGCTCGCTCGCTCGCTTCCAAAATTACGGCTAATCTGCGCGCACGAATCTCCGAACAGTTTCTATCTTGACGTTTTGATTTATTAAATGTTCTGCGCGATTATTCATTCTCCGTTCGTATAGCCGCGCGCCGTTTGCATCGTCGTTATGGCATCGCGCGCGAAAAGAGAGCGAGAGAGACAAAAGCGCGCGAGCGAAATATCAAAGATATATTTATATACGCGTTCCGCAAAATACAAAATATGAGAGCCATGCAATCTTGGCAGTTTTACACGCGCCGCGTACGCGCGCCGCGGCCTATTATTTCAACGTTTTTCTCGCGCGTTTTTACCGTTAAACCGCGTATCCGCGCGAAAGCTATGTGACTTTCAGCTTCACTAACTGCATTTCCTAGTACATTATCGGACAGATTTATATCGCCGCCGAAAACGAATGGGCCCCAAAGCGCGCGGAACATTCGCGAAATTTCGAATATTAAATTTATGATGGATCGCTGCCTTCCGCGAGGTTCCGCCATTTTTCGAGAGCAAGGCCGGGGGAAATGTTATCGCCACGAGAGAGAGAGAGAGAGAGAGAGGGGGGGGGAAGAGGAAAGGCGATATATAAGCGAGGAAATAAAAAATCCGAAAAATCACATCATCACCGCGCGCGTTTTATAAATGTGAGCGCATAGAGTTGTCATTCTTGTATTTTTATTGCTCTCGCAAAATCATTTCTGACATGAGAACTGTGAGACGTGCAACACACGTTTCTTACGATCATTTTTTTTTCTCTCTATTCTGTCTCTTGTTTTTTCGTGACGTTAAAATTGCTTTGTGCGATTATGCAATCATTCGTAATAGGAACGAGCAATTCTCTAAAACGCGGAATCATCTTTGACAAGTGCGTCATACGGTTGCTTGATTGGATCGCGTGCTATACATCGCGCGCGAGATGAAAAAGGGTCATTCATAAACAATATCACACGATGGATATCGCGCGGCCGGGCGGGCGTGAAACATTTTTAGCGAGAGAGAGCGCGCTTTTGTGTGTATATATATATATACATACGAAGCTATTTCCCTATTCACGTGTCGTGCAACGACCGCGAGCTCACAATGTGCGTTAGCGCGCGCTCGACATATCGCTAATGCGAGGCTGATGTAGCTGTTTGAAAAACGTAACGGCCGCGTAACTTCGTAGCGGCGTTTATCGAAACTCGATTGCGCAAGACTGAAAAGGCGGACTGTTTAAGCTCGCATTAAACACACGACGACGCGCGGGCGAAGTCAGTCGCGCGAACTTGGCTGGGCGCGATATCTCACATCGTATATGCTCTTTAAATCGGACCATTAACCGCACGTATACGATTACGCCAGATTACTTATCGATTACTATTATGAAAGGGTGGTCTTACGTGTGCGGTGCCCACCGCGCGCGCGTTTCTCTTGTATCGAGAACGTGAGAGAGAGCGTTCGACACAGCGGTGCCCATAATTTGCAATAATCGCCGTAATAACCGTACGTCCGGCTGGAATAATATCGCGGGGGCAATTCCTTCGATAAAAATGCCAAATCGGGCCACGTCTCCGCGCGTGTTCTTTTTTCCCGACACACACAGTTCGATTCGCGCGTCATCATCCGAGATTCTCGCGCGCGCAATTCTTGCAATCGTCGCGGGACAAAGAAAAGAACGAAAGCGACGCGAAAAAAGAAATAAAAAAAAAAAAAAAAATCAGTCGTTGAACCGAGGCGCGAATCGCTCCATTTGCCACGGACGTGATCGCCGGCTCTTCAAACTCGAGCAATTAACCGTAAGTGTTGCGCTGCGTGTCAATAGTGTGTACGAGAGAATCCGCCGGTATGCGCGTCGATCGAGAGATCGTTGTCTCTCTCTCTCTTGCAACATGTAAAATACGGACGGCGGTTAACATAGCGATGTTTCTGTGGCGATCAGATGGCAGAGGGCTGTCGCATTCAAATATGTTTGCGCGAAATCCAGTTGATTGCTCTTATCGGGTGCATTAGTTCGCCTCTTACGCCAATCGACACGTCGACTCTCGATTGTGCAAGAGCGCAAACACCGGGCTAAAGTTTCGCAATATGAGTATAGATAACCGGAGCGGCGGGAATCTGAAGTGCGATCGACATTCCGATGGAACGACGCGGGCTTTCAGAGCTTTTGCGATCCGCCTCCATCGATCTATGCGCGCGAGTATGTGTGTACGCGTGTGTGTATGTGTGTGTGTGCACGCGCGAGTACACAATGTGGGTTATGCGGGTGGTGTAACGCGTGCGCGAGAGATGGTCTTTGAAAAATCGACAGCTACAAGCGGGGATTTCGCTCGCGTTTGCATAAAACGAGACGTCCCGATCGACCCCCGTAGCAGCAGCCGCCACCGCCGCCGCCATCGCCGAGCTACTTTTTCCCACTTTCCTCCGAGTTTTCCCATTCGAGACAGTTTTCCCGCCAATAGCAGCTCGCGACGGAGACGCCGTAGTCGTGTTATTTCCACGTTTGTTTCGCGTTTCGCATTTTTAATGTTTCGCGCCGACTGTTTTTTCGAAGTTAGAAACGTTCGTCGTGAGCGAAAAATTATACTTTAACGTTCCGAGTCTTCTTTTGTGGCTGATCAAAGTTTTTTCATCGTGGAATATCTAACGACACGCAATAAGATCGACAGGTTTTGGAACAGAAGAAGCTACCGGCAATGTTTCTTCTCGACGTGTCGTCGCGATGATTTTTTTAACAAACGGAGACGTTCCGTAATATCGGTTTTTTTTTGGGTATAATTTACTTAAGGTAGCGTAAAATAATAAAAGAAAGTGTCGTTGTTTTATTTTGCTGCTTGACAGAAACGAAGTAGATATATTTTTTCGCTCGACAAACGCGTTTCAAACTTCAACGAGAGAGACATTCTCGCTTTTTCCCCTCTTCGAATCTCTCGATTGCGCTCTCAGGCTTAACATCGAGCATCTAGAACAACCTTTACATCCCGCATCGTGCGCGCAAATACTTCTTTCTCCCTGCCAACTTGTACACGGCAAGCATAGCATGCGAATAGAATAGAATCGACCACCCGGTCGCAATGGCGCATGAAATAGCGCCGTATTGTGCCGTTTGAAACTTTGTTCCGCGATGTTTTCTTGCATCCGCGGCTTCGGATTTTGGTCTTTTTACACGTATCTCATATCGATGATTGTTTTCGAATCAACATTTTCAATCTCGGAACAACGTGCGAGAGAAAAGATGCAAGAAAATATAAGAAGGATAACGTGCGGAGATGCAAAACGCACACACACAATTCCGTAATACTGTCACAGATGTAACACAAATAATGTTGCACGTCAAGTAATTTTATTTCCGTGCGCGCGGGAAATAATATCGAAAATTTCGCCGAGAAATATTCTTCGCGCTGTTCTCTCAATTCGAATTTCGAAGGGAGATTTTTTTTGACCAAAGTTTCGCGATGAGTTTACTCTCTCTCTTTTAATATAATCACTTTGCCCCTTCCTATTGGAGATTCCTCTGCGTTAACTGCCAAAGGGCATGTAATAAGAACGACTTCCGCGTTTGTTTCGAAAGAGAGAGAGAGAGAGAGAGTATATGGCAACAATAAATCCATATTAAAATTTTCTAGTTCGCGCGCTTTGTGTATGTGTGTGTGTGTCTTGTGTGAAGAATAAACGATCGTTATTTCAACGCGATGAAGAACTATGCGAACGTGTTTTCGCCTCAATTTTCCTCCGACCGTAACAAATATCTTCGAGCTTTCTATTGCGCATTATTAAAGAGAGAAAAGCGCGCAGAAACGGTTGGCGATAGAAAAGAGAAAAACTTGGAAAGTCGACTCATGAAGAAATCTGCTTTGCATCTTTAATAAACTCGCGCTTTACAAGAGTAGCGATTAAGAAAAACGAGATGAGAATCATATTCGAGCGTCTCGCAGTCTCTCGGTTTCTAACGAATATTCTTATACATCGCGCGCTTGTTCTTCAACGCGATCGTGTGCAAGTTTTCTTTTCCGTGGGAAAAAACGAGATTTGCTGGAAAACCCTCCCCCGAGTATCAATTTGTATCATTTTCTCTCGCAATACTTGCGCGTCTTCTAAAAATGTCTCCACGGATTTTCGGAGAATATGTGTTCGAATTTTGTATAAACCAAAGTTCGCCGTATCTGATGTCCTCGTTCCCGCGCGAGAAGAACGTCCAGAGATACGTACACAGTCGCGCTTAAAAGCGCATCCCACCGAGTATGATTATTCAAAGAGAACTTCGGTTATCCGCGCTTCACGCCCCGCCGCTCTCGCGCGTCTGCCTTACTCTCGCGCCACAGATACTATTTTTACGTCAGCGCGCCCTTTTAAAGAGTTTTGCGTTTTCTCCGCGCGAGCTTTTTCTAAAAGGCAGTTCGCTTGAAACCGGCGTCGTTATCGTCGTTGCACGCGCGCTTGCATATGCGTGTCCGACATTTTCTTCTCTTTCTCTCTGTGGCCGTTGTGCGGGTCAACGCCGTCGAATTAGAGACGGTTCTTTCTTGCGGCGATATTTGATCGGGGACGCGAGAAAGGACACGTCGATAAAAGCCCGACCGTGTTATTTTAAGTCGCGACTTTTTTCTCTCCCGACACAAAACTTCTCTCTCCCCGTATCACGTCGAGATGTTTGCGAATCTGATGAGTTGTCGTGCGAATTCCACGCGGGAAAGTTTACTGTATCGCGGAATGCAAAACCACTCCCAAAAACTTCGCTCGGCTTATGTCCTCGGAACGAAAATTTATCCCGGAGAAAAGTTACATCCCGATTTTCGTCTCGATTCTTTTTTTTCTTTTTTTTTTTTTTTGGACTGACCCTCCGTTTCCACTGATGCGACTTTCGCCTTCGCATTTCGGTATTCCTTCCTCGCGCTCTCGCCCGATGGACCGACACACACCCTCCGCCGCTATCTTAACAACCGATCTACATTGTCTCAAGTCCGTTCCCGGCCATTCCCGTTTTTCCCTGCCGGAGGAGGTTTATCGCGGGCTTTAACACAATGTGTTATTTTTTTTCTTCCACTCTTTTTTTCCTCCCACCGAAGTCGAAAACGCTCTGCTCTTCCACACATTTCCGACGACAAAAAGAACTTAGTCGAAGGAACTTACTCAACCGCTTCCGCTATCTCCTCGATATTTACCGCTGTTGTTAATTAGGTTTGCACGCTGCTGGTGGACTTGTCAAGTCCACTTCTCTCTTCAACCGCAAATGGAAGCTATTATGTTTTCGCACAGAATAGTTTTTGTGTAAAA
This sequence comes from Pseudomyrmex pallidus, assembly GCA_014825455.1. NCBI lineage: Eukaryota > Metazoa > Arthropoda > Insecta > Hymenoptera > Formicidae > Pseudomyrmex > Pseudomyrmex pallidus. The sequence goes on along the minus strand of QVNV01009799.1, from coordinate 17,264 downwards.
TAATTTTTTTTCGGATTTGCACATTAGATATTTAAAAACTTCGGTATTTATTTATTTTATTACGCAATTTGCGTGGCGAAATGAAAGAGCGCGAGAAATCTTTCGTTTCAAGAATCACAAGATTCTTCCGTGGCACTTTGTCGTCGCTTACTCAGGCTCATCCCCCCCCGTACGTGTCTTTTCCTCTTTTCCGAATCTTCTCTCAGCTGCTGGGAGTTTCGCAGGCTCGAAACTCGGCGAATTAAGTGCTAACTTAACTCGCCCGCGCGAAACTTGGTGTACGGCGTTTCCCGTGTGCGACAGAGACTGCCGGTCGACGGCAAGCGACGACGACGACGACGACGACGACGACGAGTCACGTACTGGAACTAATTGCAGTTTTGTAGGGAACCGTGAGATTTCGTCGCACCTCGCGGAATAAAGCTTGGAAATTAATTCTCTGAGGATCGCTGAAGTAAACAGAGAGAAGCGCGCGCGCTTTCTCTCTCTCCTCTCTCTCGCGTGTGCGCTAAGATAAACGAACTACTACTACGCGAACGAACTACTACCGCCGATCGTTATCGCGTATAACGTGTGTCTTGGCAGTTTTCACGCCGGGGTCTCGATAACGACATGGGGAAAATGAGATGTTATCTTCTTACATCGCCGACGATGTAAAGAGCACGATAGTGCACGGTTCCATTTTCTCTCTCCTTCCTTCCTCGTCAAATTTGTCTCGGTTGGTTGAAGGTTAAACACGGGACTGCGATCCGGAGAGACACTCGAACGGGATGCGCACTCGAGAGTCGATTCTCGTCTTCCAGCACTCGACTTTTCGAGCGTTACCCGAGACCAAATTAAACGGTTAAGAGCCCTCGCGCTTCGTTTTCCTAGCTAAATTGCCGCGAAACCAATCCCTGGCGCGCGCGCCCGCGCGCTCTTCAAGGGTGGAAAAGCGTCTGCACTCGGATTTCGCTCCTCGGGGCGTTTTCGGGGGCTGCCCTATGAAAACGTATCCGTTCCGCGCTCGCGTTTCCCTTCCGTGGGATCACTTGAACGTAATAGCAGGTAAGAGGCATCGTTCCCTCCTCTTCCCTCCGACCCTTTTACCGGGAGGTGTATAATCATAATGTTACTCTTGGTATAATGTCAGGTTCCGTTTACGACAGTAAATTGCGGTTCCTGTTTCCTTACGTATCGTCGGCAACGTGTATAGAGAGAGAGACTGGCAATGTTACCGCATGCACGTGTGTGGGACGTGTGCGGTTGACCCGACTGTAACGCGTAAAAGCCCGTTACCCCCGGTGGCTCTTTGAGCTTGCTCGAAGCTACCGACTGCGAAGGAAGAAGAGGAGAGATGAAGCAGAAAGCGAAACTTCCGTTGGGATAAGGCGGACTAGTACAGGCGAACAGGTTATAATGTAAACTACTTACACCGGCCGGCGGTGCACGGTGAGCTATTACTCGTACTTCTCATAACGGCGCTCGTAAACTAATCCGTCTGGCTATATTAGACTGTCGGTGAGTTCGAGAAATGAAGTTCCAGAACGAAATCAATCAAATGTGTGTGTGTGTGTGTGTGTGTGTGTCTTTGTAAGTTACATTTGGAGATGTACAAACGGCGCTGTTGGAGTTTAAGTTTGCGGAATTGTTGAATCATCTTCTTTATATTCTCTTCTACTTTTAAACACACGAACAAATTTCGAAGAGATTCGAGTCAGGTGAATTGAATGATTAGATCAGATTAGATTTAAAATAGAAATAGAAATTTCAAACGTCACCGCGCTGTCTTGTTTAATAAAAAAAGAGAAAAAAGTTTTGCTATTATACCAGCAAGAAAAATTTTCTAATTTTTTGTTTTATCGACAAAACGTTTTGTTGGCAAATAAGAAATTACATACGTAAGTATCAATATCGAATTGTTGAGGTCGCGGTTTGTATTCGCGCGACGCGCTTTTTACGCGAAATCCATTGATCCAATTAAATCCAACGTCGTCTTTACGATCGCGTTCCCACCTTCGCGTTTCTCTTTCCCGCGCGTAAGCTTTCAACCAGACTCATTGCTAAACCCATAACGATCGGAGTCTATCGTCTCTCCCGATGGCGCACAGAAGAGAGTAACCGGCCACCAAGAACTTGTGTCGTTTTGCCGAAGGATGATGTAATCCTCTCCCGTTTAATTGGCGAAACGTGACGGCGGATAATGACGGCGATCCGATCAATGACCGGGACGAAGCGCGTGAGAGAGAGGAGCGCGCTCAGAAACTCCGCCCCGAACATTATCAAGATATCTTTTCTCAATTACACATCGAATAGCTGCAGCTCGTTCCCGTAATTCCGTTTCCGTCGACAATTAATTTTTTTCTCCACCGCTGGAGAAAACCGTCGAAAAATCAACGCGCGGCGAACGAGCGAGCGATGAGAGAAAGAGAGAGAGAGATTTTCGATTATTTCGGAATACGATCTGTGTGAATAGCAATTATTAGAATTGGCACGCAACGTATCGCACGGGGAATTGTACGAATTTTGGCACGCGGCTAAGTTTAGGCGAACGATCGATTCGGAAGAAACAATATGTTGTGGCGCGTCGCTTAAACTAAATTATTCTTCCGTTGATAAACTTGTGACGAATTTTATTCATAGACTCGTGTCGCACAGCTTGCAAGCGCTACAGTTTTCTTTTTTTTTTCTTTTTTTTTTTTTTTGTATACATTTCGCATCCCCTCGCGCGTCGCTTGTACGTTCGCATTGTGACAAACGACCACTTCCAACCCTTCGTGCCCTTCTCTCATCCTCTTCTTCCTCGAGCGCCGATCTCGCAGCGGGATTCTTTTGACGTGGGTCGCGAGGACGTTCTCTCTGGCGCAGATTAAAATATAGATTTTATTGTTTTCCGGGCGTGTCGCGTGCGCTCGGCTACGATTTATACGGCCGTTATTCATGCCGAGACTCCCGTCCTTCCTCTCTCTCTCTTCCTCTCTCTCACTCACTAAATCGCATATGTATAATAATTCATCCGCGATGCGCGTTTTATGAGATCTTCTATTAGATGCGCCCGGTGGAGCCCGGTAACAAATTCGACGGTCGGACCGTCGATTCGTCTATGCGACGTCGAACCGAGGCGTGAAATCCGGACGATAATGATGACAAGCAGCAGCATCATAAATTCGCACGGAAAATGTGTGGTGCGAGAGGCGGTGAGATTTTTTAAGGATATTATTCTCGAACAGAGAAATTACACACACACACAGTGCTTTTGTCCGATTTCCAATAGAGTCGCGAAATGAAGTTAATTCGAACATTCGACCTACTTAACTCTGTCATGCATTAATTCGGGCGAAATAAATGTAGACAATTAATACGATTACGAGATAAACGAATTATCTCGGCGGCTGTGACACGTCACAAATTGTGTTAAACGACTTATTCGTCTTTCCGTAATTATTTTATATTCCGTCGCGAATTATTTATCGATATTTTAATATAAAAGTTTTATATTGTTCCTCTCCTCGTTCTCTTTTCCGTTCTCTTTTCACCCGCGAGCTTTTTTTGCCGATGCTTTATCGATCAGTTTGTCTGTCCCCAGCGGCGCCTCAACAAACTGGCTTGTAACATAAAAGATTGACAAGATACCGCTACCCGTGTAACCGGACCGGTAGCCAATTCAATTAATCGGACCCATTTAGACCGTAGACATGGTTACGTCCTGGCGCGCGGCGATCGATAGATGCGAGCGCGCGTTTCGATATCGTAACGGCGAGCATCGAAAGCATCTGATGCCACGTTCCCTGCACCTGCCGGGGCAGGGCGAGTCCAATTAACAAGTGCCGCGAGAAGTGGGCCATCCGCCCTGGTATCAACACGAACCTGAACCACTCTCTCTCGATCTTCCATCAAGCAGTCGAGAGAGCTCGGCAAAAGCTTTGACCTGGCGTGTTTGCTGATATATATATATACACATATATATCTATATACTGACTTACAACGTCGATAAAATGGAATCAACGAGGGAGGAGGGTGGCGATACCGATTTTCCCCGCCGCTATTCGATCGTTCGTCTAATGCGCGACAACGAAGGAGATTATTCTACAATCGGCACACGCACCCCCTCTTTTTCCCGGCGAAACGCGCATTCGTCAATTCGACTTTACAATTGGGTCTGCGTGCGCTTGGTGTCCCGGTTGTGTGTTGTGTTGCAGAAGAACACACAAACGCCGCGTGCATCGGCCAGTCACTGTGTGTAACTAGCGGCGTACTAAGCTAACGGGGAGGGCGGCAAAGTTCCCCGTCGGCACGCCACTCGACGACGGATCGCGTGCCGAAGGTTACATCGACCGACGACCGCACACTGCTCGACTCTCTCTCTCTCTCTCTCTTTGCGCTACTGCTCTGCGCGACCCCGTCTCCGCTATATATTCCTCCGTGCAAGCTCGGGTAGTTTCTCTCCCTCGCTCCTCGCTGTCCGTCTTTGTTTTTCCCGAGGTACTACACCACCAGTGTTCGCGATCTCTCTCTGTCTCTCTCTCGCTTCGGAAACCTAGCGCGCGAGCACACCCGCACGACCGGCAATCTAACCGGCGCTTTATGAGAAAACGTTGAAGAGCTCCTTCACTGGCGGACGTGCCTCTCGGCTGTTATTACAACAGAAACCACGGGCGGCTACGGCGCGCAGCGCGATTAGAAAGGATGGAAGACCGGTCGGGGAACCGGCACGAGAAATTACGCCAATTTATGCGCTCGTACAACCCCGAAGTAAATGGAGACGACTCTCTCCCTCTCCGTTCCCTCCCGTTTTACACGGTTATCTCTCTCTGTTTCTCTCCTCTCTTTCTTTCTCTCTCCCTTTTTCTGTTCGTCTTGGAGAGATCTCTTCTTCTTTTTTTTTTTTTCGGTAATCTTCCAAAAGCGTCGTCTATACATCTCTCGCGTCTTCTCTCGTTTCGAAACTTTTCTCCTTCGAATGGTCGATATAGCTGGTTGCCAGGGCGTTGCAAGAGAACGCCACGTCCAATACGACGTCGGCGACCGTCGTCGGGCGCACCAAGAAAAGCGTGAGCTTTCGCGTGACTAAAGTAGATTACTAGTTTCATGGCCGTGTGTTCGAATGGCCATACCATGTAAGGCGGCGCCGCCGCCACTGGCCGCGCCACACGGAGGAGGCTTCCCCCGGATGTCGGAATTGGAAACTTTTTGGCTCCCCCGGAAACTAAACCGCACACGTTCTCGAATCCAATTCGAAAAGCGCCGCGAGTCGTTCTTCCTAGCAATTAACCTAAGAGGATTATACGCGGGGACGTACGTATACAGCCGACGCGGTGTGTACTTGCCACTGTACGACGAGAGAAAGAGAGAGAGAGAGAGAGACGGTAGTACCCGGCGGAATGAAACTATCACGTGCTCGGTTCCACGGTCGTTTCAATTTCTGTCACTTTTAAGCGGATTTCGGTCCTCGCCTTATTAAGGCGCACCCTCGATCGCTACTTGGAATTCAACCTTCGACGTAACCGCGATAACTTGTGAAATTGGTTACGACAGATATCTACGAACTCGTTTCGTATAATCCGTGATAGAAGCTACTTATAGTACTCGGTTATCGAAACGACCGAAACGGCAATTATTATATTTTCTCCTTCGAAAAGCCGCTGTATTCTTTTTTTTTTTTTCTCTCTGCACTTTCTTCCGCTGAATGTTCTCTCGTATTCGCGCGCCGTTAGCGAAAGCTACGAAATGACTTATCAGCTCTTGAGAGAATTTAAACAATGCATTTCTCTTCGTGAATGCCATTCAACGAGAAATGCTGCGCGCTCGCGCGCTAATTTGAAATAACAACGGCGGCCCCCGAATGTAAAAGCCGAACAATCCTCGTCGCTACAGCAGTAGACTATTTATTAATTATTGTCTGCTTTGGGGAATTGGGGATTAACTCCGCGCTCTCTGATAAACGTTGGAACACAGACGGTTGCAGCTTTACATTCTCTCGGCTCTCTAGGTCGAGCTATTGCGAGCCGGTGCATAACGTACGACGAGGTTCATTTAGATGACTCGTGAATGCGCCACGTTCCAGATCAGAGCGCCGTATCGTGTTCGCGCGCCAAGCTCTTAATACGTAGTTTTGATCTGCAACAACACCGCCGGAGACTCTTGACGCAAAGAGAATTTTTAATAAATCGGAATTTTATCGAATTGCTTTCGCAACTAAACAAGACCGGACTTTTTCCCGTCGCATTAGCATGCATAGGAGAATTGGTAACGATTACGACCGACGATGTAATTGGGAAAAGAGGGCGAGGGGAAAAAAAAAAAATAAAAATGCATAGTTTCATTAGAGAGAAAGAGAATCGTAAAAAAAAAGAAAAAATAAGAAAAAACGAACGAACGACGAAGCAAATGCGAGTCGGTGATTCTTGGCCGTTAGAGGAGTCTCTAATTGCTGAGTATTTAAAAACAAAGTATCTTTCTTTCATTCGTCCGAGCCGTTTTTTTTTTCTCCGAGCGCTTTCTTAGCCAGCGAGAAAAGACGGGGAGAGGATTGTATCTGCCGTGGGAAAACTCGTAGAGGTAAATGGTCACGGCGCTCGCTAAGTGCGGGTTGCGCGCGCGCGCAAGTTCTGCTGCTGCTGCTGCTGCAACGCTGCAGACGTACTCGAAACGAGAACGCAGGAGTATATCGTTGTTGTTGCTGCTAGCATTTGTAAACTAGCTTTTGATAGCGCTACGAAATGGCGTGGCGGGACTGCTGGAACTTTCCAGCGTGCTATCCTTCTCCTTCGTTTCTTTCGTTCGCTCTTTTCGCTTTTTCTTCTTTTTCTCCCTCTCTCTCTCTCTTTCCATTTCAGTCTCTTTCCCGGTCGCTATTACACCCTCGGCCTCTCGGCTGTCTTCCCCTCCCCGCGAGAATCCTCGACGAGAATCCGCCCCCGAATCCGACCAACGAGGAAATAACTGACGCTACGTAAGTCTCTTCCGGAGATATCCCGCCGGCACCCACCCTCTTTGTTCATCGCCGAATAGGTTGTTCCCGCTTCTTTTTAGAAGCCCGAGCTTCTTCAAAGCCATCGCCGTCGTTCTTTTTCGCTAATGCGCCGCTTCTATTTCGCTCTTTGCCGCCAACTCGGGAAAACTCGTCTCGGTCACGGTTGCCGTGCTTTTCCGCCCCTTTTCTCTTTCTTCTCTACGCCCGAGAAGTCGTTGCACGCGCGCATACGAAGTCGGTCGCAATAATTGAATATAACTCGTCCGGCCGGTTACGGCGTAAATTGCGCGTGTGCCACAAGTATCCTCCGCCCCTGGGACAATTATCGCGTCGGAATTTCGCTTCTTCCTTCCGCACAAGCGGTCCAGCATCCCCCCTCACGTTTTTTTCTCGCGCTCATTCGAAAAGAGAGGGATAACAGTTTCGAGCTGACCCAACTGCAAACGTCGAGGCAGACACGCCATTTGGCGGCGGAAAGGGGAGGATGAAAAACGCTCTGGAATCTGGCAACCCTTTTCCCTCCCCATCCCGCCGTATGTAAATCCACGCGGGAAAACGGATGTGTGTACCTATACCCTATCTCGGCTGGATTCGCGGCGCGTCAGACACATCCAACCCTCCGCACACCGCACTTCGATCCTCTTGTTCGGGTTTGGGTTTGTTCCGCGCATGCAAACACCGTTTCTCGTCATCGAATCCGAGAAGAGCGTCGCGTGCTACTCGACATTCGTCGCAATCGGATATTTGCTCGATGATCGCGCGAAGGTGACGTTTTATTGAAATCGTAATAATAATATAAAGGGGAGGATGTTTTTACATATTCGATATTCGTCAAGATCGAAGGAGAAGAGCGATCGAGATTATTTTCCACCGCGTGCTCGGAACGCGCGCGCTTCTTCTCCACGGGCGAAGATAAATTTAGTCTGCGCGGAGTCTTTGCCCTCTCCCCTCCCTTCCTCTTTTCTCTCCTCACTGTCGGAAGGAATCTGTGATTTCGGTCGGACGAATTGATTTATTGACGGACAACGAACGCGGCGAGAGCAGAGACGGCGAATAAGGTCAACGATCGAAAATGAAATCTCCACCGTGATCGATATGAAACGGGCGTCATCTGGCAAAACCTCTTCCGAGGATGTACTACTCCCTACCTTCTCCACGACCTTCTTCCGTTTTCTCACGGCTCGCTTAACTTTCGGCGCGTTCTCTCGCGTATCTCTCGCGCGGATAGACAGGCGCGTCTCTCAGTTTCGAAAGCAGAACTTGTTTACCCGATTCTGGTTACGCGCGCGACTTGCTCTACTCCCTTCGTCCAAGTCTCGTCGAAGCACTTTGCCGGACTTTGACTGTAAAAGAGACTTTCGCGCGCGCGCTGTTTGTTCAGGCAAAGTCCGAGCGACGTTGGAATTTACCGGAGGTTTCACGGCGAGAGGTCGATCGCCACTTGGCAGCCGCCGCCGCGTCCGACTCTCGGGAATGCCTCAAGGGGGATACCATTCGTTTGGTTTCGCGGCAATCGTACGCGCGGCGATTCAGCCACATATTTCCGACGACCTATAAATTATTTTGAGAACGATGCTCGTTGTGTTCTCAATAATTCGCGAAATATTCTCGTTTGATTGCGCCACTTTTCGTTTTTTTTTTGTTACCCCTCTTCTCGAAACTATCTCTCAGCCACTTGATACAAATGAAAGTTCGCTCTCGAATAATTTACTCTTCTCGCAGTTTTAGTTTTTATCGGACGCGTTTTCTCTTTCTCTTTCTCTTCTACAAGATCCGAGAAGCTCTCAAACTGAGATTAACCGAGAGTGATGTTCCGCGAGTGGAAATCCGCGTTACGAATTGCTTTTAAATAAGCTGCTCCCGCGTTTCGCGGGAATCGACACGACGACGATAACGAAAATGCGACGTTCTCGAGAGATTGGTCGGTCGGCCCACATTATTCTCGATCGTATCTCTCGGTCGTCTAACGTCTCGGCGAGATTCAGCCGGGTGTGCTATTAAATTTGATCACGACCGGGGCGCGCGTCATAAAATTTATATCCGTTCGAACTGACGTCGATCGCCCTATCCGGTGGATGACGCCGCGAAATCCTAGAACGATAACGGCCGTAAAAACCTATTTGCCGACAAAAAAAAAAAAAAAACGATCTCTCCTCTACGAGGAAGAGATGAGAGGTGGTGGAGTAAATGGAAGTACGTTTTGCCACTTGGCACGCTAATATCCGGCGTCTTTAATTCGCCAATACCCGGCGATCGTTGCAGATCGCGTCGTTCCGCGTGAATCGAATCCAAGAAACTCGTTCGACCTACCTCGCGTAATAGAATTCCGCGTTCTGTTTTTTTTTTTTTTTTTTCCCCAAGACAAGCGTCTCGAAGAATGTGCACATGCGTCGGAACGGCTACACGTAGGAGAATAAGAAAGTAGTGTATAGACTCCGCGGAGAGATAGGGGAAATAAGAGAGTGCGGAGAAGGTTTGGAACGAAGCCGAAATGACTTTCCATCGTTCTTCCTTAACCTCGTCGCCTTCCGCCTCATCGATGCGCTCGATCGAGGGCGCATAAACCTCGTCGTAAGTATAAGCATAATGGCGGTTATTCGCGAGGAAAATGAGAGTGGCAACGTGAAAAGAGAGATGCAAAGAGAGAGGTGTGGGAGAGACAGGATCGATCCCCCGGCGAGAGAATCGTGTTTTCGAACAACCGCTGAATAGGCTCTCTCCCCCTCTTTCAGTATCATGTGGCACCGATTGCGGCTTGCGTGTGCCGCGTGTGTCGATCCAAACGAAGATTAATGTCGACGAAAGAGCAATTTTCCATTTTGGTTGCGAGTCTGATGGTTCTCACGCAAATTGCTAGTTTGCCCATTAAAAAAGAGAAAGAGCGAGAGAAAAAAAAATGCTCTCTCTCGTCACTGAGAAAGTCAACCACAGTAGATATAATTTCGAAGAGTCGCGGCGGTGATCCGTTCTTGCGCAAACCCATATAATTGCGGAAAAACGGAAACCCGAATTAATCCAAAGAACGAACTTCGGGCGCGACTCGGGTGGAGCCGAGTATATCTGCGCGCAGCACGGACAGCTCCGCTACACGACCGAGTTCAGCTTGCGAGCGGAAGCGGCGTCACATATCCGGCTTCTGTGCGAACTAAGTTCGTCTCCCGTCTACCGCTTTCTCTCTCTCTCTGCCCCGCGAACCCGGGAACTACCTATCCTCTGCATCCTGAGCGACGAGTCCTCCGTGTACGTTCTACCTCGACCCTATCCATCTATCCAGCCATCCATTTATCCCTCCGTCCGTTCGTTCGTTCGTCGCTCCGTCCAGCCATCCGCGTGTTAGTCGGTGCGGTGAAATCTCACGAACGCAATTATCAACCGCGGAAACAAGCGACTCGCCCGGCGATAGAGGATCCCCCGATTACTTCCGTTAATTAATATCGTTGCAGAGACGTTTTACGTTTATTCTCCCGATCGATCCTTGTCACCTAGCACCTCTCACACAATCGTACACACATACACACACTCGCTACGCTCTTATTTTTGCCATGCTGCGATTTCCGCAGTCGAAGATCAATTTTTTCCCGCTCTTTTTTACATCCATACAACCGTTATTATATTATTGCGCGAATCCATCTTCGTTATGCGATGTAATTGCTAAATTCAAAGTGAGAACCTGAACAATGTAACCGTCCGTAACGTGTGAAAAAGTTTATTCTCCGCGAGGTTAAAAAATGTGAAAATTTGAAGAACGCGCTCGCTCGCTCGCTCGCACCGATCCGGTTCGCAGTTCAATCTGCTGGGAATTCGCCACGATCAATTTTCATTTCATTTTTCATTTGGCCAAAGTGCACCGTGATAAATTCCAATCAATCGAACCTACATTTTTATCCAGCACGTGGGATGTGACGTTATTGCGGCCGGAATTTCAATAAAAAATTGGTTTACTTGCCGCACGCGCTTGCGTACGTACATTAAGCATTTTCCAAAAATATTTTCAGTTTTCTCCCGCCCGTACGTGAGGAGTTCGTGCGAATTATGTAACGAAACGGCAAGATGGATGACGTAGTATATCATTGTCTAATTTTTTTTTTTTTTTAATCTGCGCGTCACGCGAAAAGTATTAACACGTTGAACGTCCAATAGAAATCGCGCTTGCGAGGTTTAAATCATTAGTTTTGTGCAATATATAAATTGTGCGATATATATTTAAATTGTTGCTATCGAATATATAATAAGAAACAATTTCACGCAAATTCTTTTCGTAAAATTTGTTTTGGATAAAACCGTCACCAAAAATAGACGTTCACCATCCATCCATCAACAACAATCGACGTTGCCTTTCCACGTTGCGTTCTCGCGATGTATCTATCTATTCTCTTAGCGCGGTCATATTTGTATTCATGAAACGATAAATATGTATTCGCGCGCATAGATGCGCATCAACGGGACAGAGCGGATATTCGCATCTAACGAACTGACACGGAGTTACATTCGATCCCGTTGTTGTGCATCTCTCCGGCGGTGGCGGTCGACATCTCAAACGATATTGCGTCCTTTACGCAAATTGCGCACAACCCTGATGCTGCCTGCGCAATTGTAACGCTGTGATTTAGCGATGTAGTTATTCCCATTTCTCTAAAAAAAGAAAAAAAAACTACATGAGTAGCGGAAAAAAACACGCGATCTCTTTTGATTGACGAGAATTTCGCGAGAATCGTAAAATTTTGCATCAAGTTTTTTATTGGATCAATGCGATTAAACTAGTACAATTATATACTGCGGGCAATTAACGAAGCTCGTGCGACATTGCGCCGACAAAATTAAATCTTTATTAAAACACATTTGCGTGCGATTTATATTTGATCGGAATTACAATAATGTTCTTTGATCTCATTTGTAATTTATATACGAAAGTTCTCTCTCTGGTTTTCTTCTTTTTCTGTTTACGAGAGAAAGAACAATCGCGAAATAACATTTGTGAACGATTATTTCGCAGAAACCTCACGATTCCGGAATTATCTTTAGATGTAGTTTCGGGTCGTCGCAGATTTCTGCCGGCTGGTTTGGAGAATAACAGTGATTAAAATAATCTATCCTCTAAATATTCGCGGAGGCACGCGGAGGTTTGAAGTGTATTCCGTGCGAAATGTTCCACGCAAAACCGACGTTGTACGCTCGTATAACCCGAACAGCCGCTGTTAAACGCCGAAGCATGTGCGGGCGGGCGGGTGAGCGCGCGTACTGGTCTATCGCCGTCCTGAGTAAAGCCGGCTGCTTTTGTGGCGCGGAATATTAGTCCATTAATGTCGGCCATTGTGCTCGCCGGCCGAGCCAGCCGACAATACGTCAACGGTTTGACTCCGCCACAATACGGCAATAATCGAGCTTCCTCCTTCTCTTCGTCTTTGCAAGCTCTCGAATACGTGTAGACTGCGCACACGCATTCACACACTCGGAAACGCGAACCATACAACCCACGTCGGGAAACGGAAGGCTCTTCGTCTGAATTTCATCCGTCGCTGACGGGCCGGGAAAACCCCTACGCGTATCCCTCGTGGTCGCTCCTTCTTTTCCAAAAACACACACGCGCGTTCGGAAATATCTTGTCTTCCTTCTCGAACGAGGTTAAAGTTCGATTACGCGCCCGCGGACAATATCTCCGCCGTCTAGTTTGCATTCGCCGACCAAACGACCATTCGCGGTTCGCCGAGCACCGGTTGGCGTTCCGCGGAATGAACAGAAGATGGAGAGGATGCAAACGAGAGAGAATATTAAATTCGCCGCTTATTTTTTAAATAAACTTATTTCTTTTGCGACATAATTTTAGTAACTTTTTTTTTCACTCAACGCGTGTGTGCGTTCCGTGTTCTGCGTCTACATCGATCGTTTTACGAACAATAAGAGAGAGCGAGCAGCAGAGCAAGTTGACAATCATCGCTGCGCTTTCAAAAACCTTCTACTTGGTGTACGCGTACGCGCCGCTGTTTTCATTAAGCCATCGAAAATGTTTGCTTGGCTCAAAGTGCCTTTCCGGGATCCGCGACCATATCCCCGCTTGCGTTCCCTTTCTCTCTTTACCTCCATTACTCCCGTCTTTGTCCTTTGTTACTACCATTCTCGCTACTACCGTACGCGCTATACGTGACAGTCAGTAAACGCAGAAAGCGCGGTGTCTATCTTCCCGCATCGTTAAGCTCGACTTGAAGGACGGCCGAGGAGGTAAAAAGGGATTTTCCGAGCGATATTTCTCAACCGGTCATTCACCGGATGCGTCTCTAAGCGCTCTATACGCAACGCGAGCGTTGAAAGTTTTTCCTTCTTTTTTTTTTCTTCGCCGTATCATTCATTACGTCTTCGCGGCGAAGAGCGCGATAGTCTTTCTCTCTCTTTTCTACGGCAACTGTCCAATTAAAGCCGCAATGGGATCCAGCTGTAATATTACGTGACGAGGACAGCCGTGTCGAATATCTCTTTCAAATGTAAGATTGAACACGGAGAGGAGGCAGGGGATCTCAGCGCGCGATCTTTTTCAGACACGCGCGCCGCGCCGCCGTCCCGATTTTTTTTCTCCGCGTAAATGCCACTTTAGAAACGCGAGCACGTTTTGCGCCGCAAAATACACCGTAAATAAATCTCTCTTTGGAGTCGTCTCTTCGGTCCTGACTGCCGCGGAAAGAGGAGAGGGGAGGATTTATAGAGCGAGAGACCGCGTCGAGTGAGCGCGTAATTATGTGGCGATATAATGAAGCGTAACCCCCCGCGCGCGGTGTGTATTGCCGGAACGATTCACGACGTGCTGATAGGATAAGGAAAGACGGACCTTTCGTGCTTGGACTTAAAACTCATGAAAACTACCCTCATCCAATTAAGGTATCATCCTGGCTTCAGGTGCGAGCGATTTCACGGCGCGGCAGGTCGCGGAATACGGCGAGGAATACGAAGAAAGAGAGAAAAGGAAGGGGTGGGGGGAGGAGGAGGAGGAGGAGCAGTCGCGAAAGGGTACTGTGAAAAACGCCCGAGCTCGCGCGGGGATCTACAATAACGAGCCCGCAAATCTTCGCTACGTGTTTAAGTCGCGAGAATTCCTCGTTCAATCGCGTATAATTTCACTTTGCCACAGGCAAGGAGAATAGTTAAAAATAATTCTTTCGTCGTGAGAGAAGCAAAGAGAGAGAGAGAGAGAGAGAGCGCGCGAGCGCGAGGGTAACTTTTGTTCGGGCCGATCGCGTGCCCGGGCGAAATAATTTATCCGGAAGCACGTATTTGTTGCTAAGACGCTCGTGCCCGCGAGTTTCGAGACTTCCGTGCAAGTTTACGGCTAAGTGGAACCTCGCTTATGAGGAATTCCCGAGAGGTTTTTTACCTTGCTTTTGTGTTTTAGCCGGGGGGGAATTCTCGACAACGCGGGGAATTATATACGCTGAAAACATTATTTAACAAACTTCACACTTTTTTTTTTTTTTTTCAAGTACATTCTTTGCGCAAGGATTATTTTTCCGTGTTGTCGAACGATTACGCGGAGGATCAGTTAACGTCCGTGTGTATGTTGCGAGAGATGAAGATCTCGTCGTCGCGTTTCGCAGCTTCCGCGCGCGCGGTGCTAAAATTGCGCTTTCCTATCCCACTGTGTTTTCGCGGCACATTACTTACCATTAGAGCAACTGCGCGCGGATTATCCGAGCTACACAAATATCTCCGAGATATATAATTAGCGAGTTATACGCGCGTCGCTCGCGGAAGCGAGCTCGGTAACGATTAAATTCCGCGGGAGGTGCGAAAAGCTCGTTCTTAACGAAAGTCTAACTTAATGTAAGCCGCCTGGCTATCTCTCTCTCTCTCGCGGCCTCTTCTTCTTTTTCTCTTCTTCACTCACTCCGGGTATATCGCTGTCTGCCATCGCCCGGCTCTTCTCCCCGGCTCTTATCGTCTTAGTGTTTTAAACCTCAAATTAATTCTCATTCGCCTCTCTTATCGTATTTATTTTTCTCGTGCGCGCTCGATCTGCGATTTTCCACCACCGGGACGAAATCGTGTGCGAGGGAATTTCACCCGGAGAGTAGGTATATATGGAGATCGCAAGGAGAGCGAGGGGATGGTGTAGAGAGGAGGTAGGAAAAGGCAACTGCGCCAAGTAGGAGTCGATAGCAAGAAGGTCGATGGCGGCGGCGGCGGCGGCGGCGACGACGATGGAGAGAAGAGAAAGCCGGGACGCAACCAGGAGAACCGCCCTCATAAATATTCACGATGAAATCTACCCCTCGATAATAACGGGCCCCGAAATATACGCGCGAAGCGCGGTATCTGATAGGGGTAGCACCACCCGGGCGACCACCTCGCTTAAACCCCCAGGGTATATTAAGTACCGACATAGAACGTTCCAGTTTCACTTAGGCCCCCCCTTCGTCGGTGTTCCGACGTCGTGTCCGCCATGACGTTGTTTCCGATACTGCTGATTCAGTCAACTTTTCGCGACTGATCTCTCGACATGGCGCGCGGTCGACACCCTCGGCCAGAGACGAGAAATTTACGATTTTTCCCTCATCATCCGCGTCTGTAAAGCGGATCAATTTTCTCTCTCTCTCACAATACTTTGTGAGAGAGAGAGAATTGATAAAAATGTTCGCGGATTAATTGCGCACCGGAGGACGCGACGAGCGACCATTCTTTCACCTGTCGTCGCGGTGTTTCTCCCAAGCGTGCCTTCGCTTTTATTTTCGTTCCAAGCTTTCGCCTTATCGAATGCATCTTCTCTTTTCTCCCGTTCGCTTTTTTACGTTTAACATTGACGAACTGTTTCTTTCCATTTCCCTCCCCCAACTTTGCATTTATGTCTGTTCGCGTCTACTCGTTGACAACGTTCGTTCCTTTGGCCAAGTATATCGCGGAATAAGACCGTGTATTCAACCAGGAAATCGCCTTGGTTTCGTCAAAGTTGAGTGCGCCGGAGAAAATCGAAGTAGCCCTTATATAAAAAAAAAAAAAAAAGAGGGAAGAAACGGGGAGAAACGCGGAAAGAGAAGCCCTGGGCGCTCCTAGAGGGCTCGCTTTCCTCCCGTCGCCTTTGTACTTGTCATCCTGATTTGATTCCTGTGTTCTCTTCCAGGAAACGGACCGCGGATAAAAATCCTCTTTGACGAGATATTGCAGGGAACGTTGCATCACGCTACACTGACGTTAAACAAAACCTGTACGTCACTGTGCGGATAGTACGCGCTCGTTTGTATTTCGCGACTCGCACACACATCCGCTCGCACGTATTTTCGTATAAAGCGGGAAATTTTACCCAACGATTATTTATATATTGTCGGTGAGATTTTTTTATTCAACTGTGCAAAGTGTTGCAAATTTAATTTGTGAAAATTTATGAAATTATTCAATATTTAAGCAACCAGTTGGATTTCGTTTATTTATTCATTTATTTTATTATTCGAAGAACCGACACTTTCGACCGATGCAAACTCGCGCATTCTTTTCCGCGATCACGTCCGTCTTGAAATCCACTCCCTCGTTCGCTCTACACTTCTGTCTGGTCGCCGGGCGACCAAACGAGATTTCCCGTCGGCCAAACGACGTGCTCTCTCTCCGCACTTTTGCCGTCGCGAAATAGAAACATTTCGACGTAACGTAAAAACGCGCTTCTCTATCTCTCTGCGACAAGATCATCTGATATCGCAGAAGAATACACAACTTACGTAACCGGAACCGCTCGCGTAGAATTTCACTCCTGTTGCGTGCGGAATGTTGCTGCTCATCGCGGGAGCTCACGTTACGTGCCTCGCCCATTATCGTCTTCTTTCTCGCTAACAATTGAAAACGCGAGAAACGCACCACCGTTTAGAGATACACGAGACACATTTGAAATCTACATTTTCCGCTTCCGAGAGAAAACGTTTATAATAAAATTTTTTGAAAATCAATTCGGTGAGAAAAGAAAAACCAAGCGAGCAAGCGCGTACACGCATGAAAAATGCGTGAAACTTCGACTGTGTCTTCGCGCGTTCTCAATTTCCGTCATTTTTTCTCGCCGCGCGCTTGTTTTTTCCTCACGTGCTAAAGTGTCTTTCATTCTTGATCTTATTACACGCGGAGCTTTATATTTAAAAAAAAAAAAAAAAAGAGGTAAGGAAGAAACTTTTTCTCTGTTTGCCTTATTTTTCTCCACGTGCCGTTTTCTCGCGTTTAACCGAACAAAAGAAAATGGCGCGAGAGCTTTTCAGCAAGGCGTGGTTACGCAATATATTTATTTATTCACTTTCGTGAATATTGAATATAATTTCGCGCGCGAAATATACATATTAAGCATTTGGCATATATA
>QVNV01009797.1:0-16340 GCA_014825455.1 Pseudomyrmex pallidus | reverse complement strand
AAGAACATGACTTTACAAGTGTCATTATGCAATAAACTGAAAATCCCATATGTGACACTTATGTAAGTATACGTAGGGAGTGACGATTTGTAGATCTACAAAATTTTACACACCTCTTTAGAGACACCTTCTGTAAGAAAAATAACAAATGTATGTGTACATATATATAAAACTGTGATGTAGTTTTTATAATTTTGTACACATACATGTAACAAATCTGATATAATATAGCAAATAACTTGTCCAATTGTTATTTGTAACTGCAATGCTGAGTAAGTAGGCAATGTATTTGGTATGTTTTTCAATATTATAGAAAGAAAAGAAAAAGAAAGAGAGAAAGGAGTACCATTGTGACAGAGATATTTGTAAATGTATTTTCTAGTTTTCTAGTAAGTTGTTTATAAATACAAACAAAGAATACACACATAATAATATGTATGTAGACTGTGTATATACTCGAAATTTTTATTATACTACATAGACTGAAAGTGTAGAAAAAACTAAAACTTAAATATATATATACATATATATTTAAATATATATAATATATATTGTATATACAGTATATATATATATATATATTGTATGCATATACAAATATATATGCGTGTGTGATGTTTCGAGAAAAATTTAAAACAATTTTTATATTTTTCAAATTTTTCAAAGTAACATTTTACACATTCACTTTAATAATGTATGTATTTTTCAAGTCGTAAGAAGAGGTTGTATAAGATGCATTTAAGCTAAATGTTGTTGGAAATAGTATCATATATTTTTTATTCACCTGTATTCGGAAAACGACAAAAAGAAAAAATATTTATTCTTTTTCATAAAACGTATGTGTATATGCGTGCGTTTGTGAGATAAGAAGAAATAACTGAAAAGAATTTTAGAAGGGAACAGAACACACTGTGTATACATACGTATACACATCGTGTATACGTTTGTACATATATACCTAAAATATTTAATAAAAAAAACTATTCTCATTATCTTTAATATACTGCCATGAAAAGTATATACTTAGGACATTGCGAATGAGTTATTTATCGAGAGATATTGTTTGTAAACTGAAAGACTACCAATCTCTCGATATTTTTGTTGAATATAGTGCAGATTATAAATTTTTATGGATTATTCTCTGTATGTATAATATAATTCTTTAAATAACTTAAATGGTCTATTTTTTGTGTATTTATAGAGAACATATCTTTAACTGCAGTACCTATTTCCCTTCTATACATCCTATCATTTAAAAAAATGTGAAAATTATTAAGGCTAGAAACCAATTAACAAACGCAATAATATATTTAAAATTTGAATCAGTTTTTAATTATAAAAAAGAAAAAAAACAAAGATTTGAATGAAATACGTTCACTTTTTTGTAGCAAAGTGAACATATTTCATTGTTAAATATGTATTGACATGTAATAAAATTATTACTTTTTGAAACAAGGATATGAGGAAGCTTTTTTATTAGAGTATATACTACATAATATTTGTAATTATTACGTTTATTCATTTTTTTACACAAAGAGAATATTTAAGTTTTTATAATAAAATGCACATATATTAAGATATACGTATATGTGTATTTACATTTTATTGCAAAAAATACATAAGATACGCTTCACTCTATTTTAATATGAAATAACTTTCTTGTCATAAATTGCGAATAGACAAAATATTTATGCACTAAGAGAGAGAGCAACACTTACAATACAAAATATTTTATCTAAACATCACATTGGTAATCGAACTACGATGTAATAGTAATTATAATTATTTCGGTAAATTTCTTATATATTACAGCAATATTTACATTTTTTCTCTCTTCTACTATGTGATATATCAAAAACGTACAAAAGTAATAATATAAAAATTTTTCCAAAATAATTGCGATATGTCATGAATCAGGAAAAGGCTTGTAGATGCGCAGTCTTTTTTCGTAAGCTTTGCATAATAAAAAACTTTTTTTTTTATAAAGAATGGTTTTTTTATAGTCGATGTTCAATTGTTTGATTTTTATATTTTCACATATCTATATCTCTTCCTTTTTAACTTGTATACATATATGTTATATGTCAATTTATATAACTAGTATATGCTATTGTTTTTATGCTATTCTATTTGCTTGTATAATTATTTTTGATAGAACGTTACATGTTCAAGGAATGTTATAAATATTGTACAAACCTGATTTTGAAAAATATTTGAAGACAATATGAAACAATGTATCCATATATCACCCTTTTAGTTGTGCTACAAAAGTACGTACTACAATATAGATGAAATTGCTGAAGAAATGTTTTATATGAAACTATACTAAATATTATATTTTATAATATATATGTCTAATTTTATTTTTGGTGTGAATACAAAATATAAATTGTGCAAATTTGAAATAGAAAAGTTCTAAAATGAATCTTGTGCGTTTTTGTCATGAAATAACTATTCCTCAGCTTATTATTACAGGAATGTTTTCTTACTATGGCAAAAATTTATTAACTCCTCTTTAATGCATGTGTGATGCACACACACACACACACATACATTAAGAGTTAAATAAATGTGTCCATTTAATACTAAATAATTTTTTAAGAGCAATTGAATATTGAGATATTGCGTACATGAATAAGTAAGTGAGAAATAGAAGAGAAAAAGAGAAAACAAGAATTATATAAATATTTTCAATACGTATAACAATCAACAATCAACTAAATGTAAACAATTTTACTTGAATATATAGAGACAAAAGAAACATCTCACGTACAATGAACATATATAAATTCCGTATAAAAGTCGAAAAATATTAAAAAGAATTGCTTATAAATGCGAAATAAAGATATCTTAATTTATTTTGTATATATGTTCCTTTATATTATGCTAGATTGAATGTATGAGATTTTCATATCTACCATTCGTAGAAAATTTACTTATGTACTTAATAATAAATGCATTCTAGCGGACGTCTTTGTGCGAAAAATAACAATTTTTGAAAAATTTACATTCCAAGTCTATGTAAATGTCAAGTTCATGGCATTTGAACTTTCAGCACCATTAAGAGAATTCGTGCACAAAAATCTAATTTAGTTTGGACGTATGAATATTGTCGCTTATCAATTTTGAACTTGTATGCTCGCAATAAAGCGTACAAGTAAAAAGCTTCCAAAATGTGAAGTGGCAAAAATATACACTTTAAAAATGTGTAAATTGTATAATTATTTGTGTTTCTGTTCTTAATATTTTCAAAATTATTATTATTTTCGAACTTGTTTGGCGTTTTCTGTCAAATTTTAATTTTTATATAAAGCTATATGTTACTTTGAACTCTCGAGATACAAAAGATTAGAGTTCAAGCTCTTCGGCAGTACGTGAAAGCCTGTGATTATCGATCCGTCGTCGTTGACTACGCCTTACAGCATCTGCTCTACGATACGGTTCAGATTTGAGACCGAGAAGAATATCTTCTAGGGCACCATTGTATACTTCATCCTGTAGTAACAACTTTTTCTCTTGCACTAATCGCGTCTTGTTCTTCAGTTCGTTTATAACAGCATCCTGATTACGTACAATAAAAAAAATAACATTACTTAAAATATATGTTTCTCAATATATTAAAGTTCCATATTGTATGTTTATTACATTTATTATATTTAAAAAAAATTAATAAATACTCATGTAATTTTTAATATCGGAAAAAAGTTATGCTGCATCAATTTACTTATGCTTTTACTTAAAATACGTTACTCATTACGTTATTTATTACAATATATAAAAATTCATATTTCAATAGCAGAAGAAAAAGTGATACTAGAAGAATTCTCTCAAGCAACATCAATGCGAGCAACCACATGCTACTTCATATTTTAATTCTCATTGCTGTTAGTATGAATGTGACTGAAAAACCTGTGTAAAACAATATACCATATAAAGATTAAATTTAGTTAATTTTTTACAAAATTAACTGCTTGAATAGAGCATAGCTATAATGTTTCATCAGAAAATATGTATATTTAGCGACTTAAGTCTAGAAAATATAAAAGAATATTAAAAGTTTATGTGTTTAAATAATAAAATTTTGACGATAACAAAACCTGTATCTCTTCATGTGTATGAGCGATAAATATACACGTGTACAATGTGAACATTACAAAAAATGTGTGAATAGGAGGAAGTGAGTGATGGCAAACTTACATGTTGTGAATTGTTTTTACATTTGTTACATTCTGAGCTCCAGTTCATTAAGATGGCGATGTAACAGACTCTTGTTCGAGTTACAGCAAAATTTCGGTGACTTTAAATCCAAATAAATATGTAACAAATAAAAAAAGTAATGTTTATGAAATGTATATGTGCTTAAGAAATGAAATTGCTTAAAACAAGGCATTTATAAAACCCAAAAGAGAGTAATATATATGAATATTACTTTATAAAATCATGCTATTTCACAACATGCATTAAATGGATGTTTTTGATATTTTTCTTTTTATAATGATCACAAAATTATCTTGTTATGTATATGTGTGAATATTACAAAATATTTCTCACACAAATCCACCACACATACACTTATATACATATATGGTCACACACATACAACTTATATTTTTATATATTTTGTGAGCACATGTGTGTGTGTGTGTGTGCATGGGTGAACGGAAAACTCAGCTGAAAGTTGCAACTAAATTCCAGCAACATAAATAAAACGAACCAAAAAAAGGAACCTTTTAAAAAAAAAAAAAAAAAAAAAAAAAAAAAAAATAATGTATGCAATTTATAAGTGCACCAACAACTTTTGTTTATACGATATTATTACGATCATAAGATATTAGGAATTTTGTTGTGTATTTTTATAAGTTGTAATTATAATGTTATTTGTGTGAGTGTATTAAAAAGAGACATATATATAATGAATATGTTAATCTTATGTAGATAAAATACAAGTAGCATTGATGTTGTAGGAGAGAAATCCAATAAAGGAAAGTCACTTAACATATGTATGACTCTAATTGTGATAAAAATCTAATTATTATACAGCTTTACAAGCAG
Source organism: Pseudomyrmex pallidus (assembly GCA_014825455.1). Lineage (NCBI taxonomy): Eukaryota > Metazoa > Arthropoda > Insecta > Hymenoptera > Formicidae > Pseudomyrmex > Pseudomyrmex pallidus. The sequence goes on along the minus strand of QVNV01009797.1, from coordinate 11,288 downwards.
TATTAATAAGTTTAATAAGACACGCACAAAAGTACGTTAGTACCTTCAATCTTTCTTATAATTTTTTGCAGCTCAATAATAATGCATAATAATAACGCTTTTTAAAAATCCAACAAAATTTACATGTTAAACAAGAAAATGTTTTTAAACGATCCAAGTGCGATAGATTTATAAGCATTTAAAGAAGAAGAAAAAGAAGAAGACCAATCCCGCTTCGTCCAGAAAGCCTGATACGTAAACCAGATGTAAATACACAGAAGTATATTACAAGATGTGTGACATACCTGTTGTTTCTTCTGATTTAACTTATTACGTTTTATAACTTCTTCTGAAGTATTTAAAGCTTCTGCTGCAGCAGCTTCTAATCTGCGACGTTGTTCATTCTCTTGATCCGCAACCTAAACAAGTTCATGCAGGATTTTTTAATACACGTGTTACTTTATTTTAGTAAAAAGGCAATATTATATATATTGAAGCTTTCAATTTTTCACATACATTTTGTCAAAGCAAACACACCTTGAATGCTCTAGCGAATCTGACGAGAAGGGAGAAAAAGGTGTTAGCATCAGCCTGTCTTGGGCTTTCTCCAAAGAATTCTATACACTCTCGGAATGTTTCACCAGCAGTGCGTGCATCAAGTTTTAACCGACGTAATTTTTCTTCAGAATTATTCAAAAAGTCACGCAATACCGTATTGTGCTTTTCCTTGCCGCGTAATTCGAACTCTTTCCGTACGAGATCCATGCCTTTTTCCAGTTCGTGAACATCAGTTGTTATATTCTCCAGCGAGACTAAGATTAACATACAATTTTGCAGTATTAAAAATGTTCGTGAGTAAATAATTAGAAATAACAGAACAAATAAAAATTAGTGTACAAATTAAAGTAAGCCATACCTGTTGCAGCTTTATCGATGTACATCAATTCCGATTCAAAATTAATGAGTTCTGGGAATTTGACTCGTATTGTGGCAACAATGTAATGCAAAAGGCACATTCTTTTGTCGGTTGATTTGGTATCCAATAATGTATCTAAACTTTGTAGCTTGAAGCCGTACGCTGGGCCCCGTTTGCTACTGTTTAAGTAGTTACCAAAGGCAAGAATGATTTCTAATACTGCTTTTAACTTCTTTGAACTCTTAACAGAACTGGACGCAGATATCACAGCATGTATTTGTGGCGTAATAAGATGTAAATTGTCGAAGAAATTTCCTATATAATTCATAATTGACAATTTGGTAGATATCCTCTCTACTTTACCAAGTTGCATCAAAAATTTATCTTCTTCTGTTAATAAACTGACATTCTTCTTTTCTATAATATATTCCCGGTAAGCCTTTATCTTAAAAAAAAACCAAACATACATTATTTATTGCAGAGTTCTGTAGAAAACAAGATTTCTAATGCTACAGAAGTGAAAGAACAATCCGTACTTCTTGATCCGTGGGTACCATACGTTGCAGCAATTCTACATTTTCAAGTGAAAGAACTTTCAAGTCAAGAGCATTTACCGCCATTATTACTTTCTCAACAGGCATTTCCATTTTTCGACGTGATATCGCTATGAATCAGAAAAGAAAAAACTTACGCATACAATAAGCATTATTTTTCTGTACAACATAGATGAAGAAATTTATTACCAATATTTCGCAATCTCGTGTGTTCCAACAGTGATACATTTTCAGGTTTCTTGAATCGTTTACTCGGGAAGCTGTGAAGTCCATCAATCTCACTATCACCGTTGGCCACGTGTCCGCTCATACCGATTTTGAAGCGTTCTTCAAAATCGGAGAAGTCGATGTAGTTGTGTAGACGTTCATCGTCTAGTTCATTAAAGATAGTACCTCGCACTTGGTTAGGTTTCAAAGCGATCCAGTTCAGCGTTGGAAGTTTGTACTTTGTTTGGACCTGAACATAAGTATTTTTTCATATTAAGCAAGAGCAACGATTTCTTTCAATAGAATGTGAGATCTTATTTGATAATCTGTCTTAATTTTTTCTAGCTTTATGTGCTGAATAATATATAGTAGCATGCTTTTAATATATTTTTATAGATGAAGAGAACGAAACATACTTTTCGTTTAATAGTCATCGCGCCGTCCGGCGCTTGCATCATGCCAGCAGGTGGTGGAGGTATCGGGACAGGTGGTGGTACCTTATGGTCTCCCGGAGAAAGAGGCGCCATAGGAGGCGGCGGTGGACAAGGTGGCGGAGGCGGAGGTGGTGGCGCAGGAGCTGGTGAGGGCGCATGACTTGACGTTGGTGACGGTGATGATGTAAATGTCTCAGATGTAATATCATTCGAGTTGTTTAATGGACTCGTTGCAGATCCGTTTCGTAAACTAGCGCCTAAAAACATCGATATATATTTTCTAGTTATTGCTAGTAGCATATATAAGCAGCATGCTTTTAAGAATGTAAAACCTATATTACATTAGCCTCTCCTTCAAACAATAAAAAACACATTCGCACCTATATACAAATTAAGTAGTACTTAAATGCGCAATTTAAAACTTTGATGTTCGACTTGTTTGGGAGAAAATTAAAATTAAAGTGGGAGAGGGTTAGGTTCCCATCTGGGTCGGTCAGGATATCAATCTAACCGTCCTAGATATGAACCTCTAACCAGTCACTATATGAATCTAACCGATCAGAATAAAAACCTAACTGACGAAGATGTGAGCCTAACCGGTCTCTTCACTTTAATTTGCTGCCAAACGAGTCGAACACCAAATTGTTAAATTGAGCACCTAAGTAACATCTAAATAGTACTTAATTTATATATAGATACGGATGTGTGGCTGTTTGTAGGTGTGCTAACTTAAGAGACACGATTGTGAAGTACCTGACGAGCCTTTCGCAAGCGTTCCTGTAAGAGTTTCCAATTCAATAATCTTGTTCTCCAGAACACTCTGTCTTCGGGCAGAATCCTGCCTCTGCCTCTTCAGAGCCGCGAGTTCTTCCTCTACTAATCTACGTGCTTCCAAAGCATCAGCATATTCTACTTTTAATGCGCCTAATTCAGTTTCTAACTCCGCTAATTTTGCCAATGATTCTCTTTCTAATTCTGCCATGCGGTCATGTGCCTGTCATATCGTCACATGTTTAATAATTATTGCAAATAATAGTTTTCTAATCTATTTAAATACATTTTATTTATAATTTACACACGCGCGCGCGTATGTATTAGTACAATGAAAAATATAATTTTATTCCTTACGTGACCAAGTTCGTCTTCTAATTCCGCTACTTTCTCTAACGCTGCAGTCTTTGTTTCGCTGTCTTCCATTAAGGCAGCTACATCAAACACATTGTCTAAATACGCCGAAATTTGAACCTGAAAAAAGAAGATAATATAAAATTAATCAACGAAAAGAAAATTGTAAACATTAAGAAAAAATCGGTCAGAAGCCGTGCTCGGTTTGCCGGTGCTTAGTACGCCGGAAAAGCGGCGGCAGCCAAAAAGAAAGCGGCTCCAGGGACTAAATCCCTCGCTGCCTTGCTGGGAAATTCCCCGAAGCCGAAGAAGCACCGGCCGAATGCTCTGTCCTCGAAGAAGAACTAGTCCTTCGGGGCAAGGAGGTCCTATTTCACTAGGGGAGGCTGTACGCTCAGTCTTTGGGATGGGTGTTACGGCGTTATCTGGGGTGGCGTTCTCTTCGGGGTTTGACGCCGGAGCTACACGGAAGGTGTGAGCAAGGACTCACATCTTTTATTGCACGTGACCTCACTGGTGGCGAGAGAGGGCTATAGCCTTTCTTCTCGCCACGTGGAGAGCATGCTTTCCGATAAAGTAGATGGACAGCCTGCCTTGGACGTAGGGAACCGCGGATGCATGCTTATGGTGCACAGCGGCTTCCCTATCGTGCGTCTGTCGATGGCCGTCGTGGGGTTTTAGCCGGTAAGAGTCCGGCACTACCCTGCCTTCTCCCCGAGAGGCAGGGTGTCCATGAGGTATTTTCTCACGTAAAAAAAAGGGGGGGAGGGGACAAAAATCGATAAAACATTTCAAACTATTTCAAATTCTGTTGTACAAAACATTTGTCAGCAAACATTTGTGTGTTTTGTTGCCTCTTTTTTTAACTCAAATTTGTAATAAACATTCGATTTACTTGCCTGCAAATCTTCACTCTCGGTGTGTCTAAGTTTCTCAAGATATTCGTCCAACCCAAGCTTTGTAAATTCGTATTGTAAATGTACCCTGAAGTTCATATCCTCAACCGAATGTACGACAATATTAACAAATTGCATACACGCAACCATAAATTCTATATGAAAGCTGTCGTACTGAGTGAAATATGCCATTAGTGTCGTAAATCTTCTTCTCTCGGAGCAAACTTCTTTAAAGTTATCGAACGCTGACAAAATAATTTCGTGGCCACCTTTTACTAGGCAAATTGCAGCAAGCAGCTCTAATACTAGAGCTTTTGTTCTGAAAAAGCGGAATACCGTTGCAACAGTGACACGTTAAATTCTTGAGACATGCTTATTAAAAATAACTTAAAAAAAAGGAGGATCCATAACAGGATTTTTATCTTATCAATAAAGCAATCTTTATTATAATTGATGACAAACTTCACATCGTTTATTCTGATTCATCAGAAAATTAAATGATTAAGTTGGAACAAATATTCAATACGTACACACACACACACACACACACACACACACACACACATTATAACACTATTTATTTATGATGAAATAAACTTGATAGACGTGCATACACTCAGAAGAAAGGGAAGGGAGAAAGTGATAGGAAATAGGGAAGAACAGATGCGGGGAAAAGAAGAAAAAAAGATGATGGGGAAAAAAGAGAGAGTAAAACAATACATGACTCACCTCAGACTTTTATGGATTAAACTTAATGCAATGCAGTTGATAGCTTCTCTATGTTGAATAACCATATTAAATCCATACTGTGAAACATCAATACATATATAAATATATTTCATTATGTACACGAATAAAGGTAGATATAGCACTTTTTCTATCGTGTGAAGTATAAAAATGAAGTATTGTGTGCGCAATTTTATATGCATGTATACACATAATTTTTCAACATAAAAAGCGATATTTTAAGTTTGATTGTTGGCTCCAGACTTAATATTCACCTTATTATTCATAATTGCGCGCATGCACAATATACAAACATGAATGTCGTCTTTTGCTTCGCCCATATTTAGACGCGCCACGTGTCGAGATCTCCTTTTAACACCAGGACTATCTTTGAGCTCGTGAAGAGGCGGTCTTAAGCATCCATTATTTAACGACGAAATATCACCGGCGCCCGCTGTGTTAATGTTATTACTGATTATTTCTTTATCTGTATTGCGTATGTGTGAACACAAAAACTTGTTAGAATCATATATAGATCTTGTTGCTTCTAACAGATTATATTAATTGAGTCTAATTTATCTTTTTTTTTTTTTTTTTCAACATCTTAATTGATTTCTTACTAGTTTCGAATTTTTCTTCGGAACTTGCATGAGATTCCAAAAGCCGCTGTTCATGCCGCATCATCAGTAGTCTGAAGCTGAGGTAGTCTATCAAAGCATCCAAGCCTTGATTTTCTTCATCCAAGAATTCTCTCACCCATCTACAACACTATTGAGCTCAGAATACAAGCTATAGGAAAAACTAGCATTGTAAATGTACTATAACTATTTTGGAAAGACAGAAAGAGAGAGATTAATACAACATGTGTATTTGCAGAAACATAAATTATCAAATTTGCTTACTCAATGTGATTTGTGCGCAAAGATATTTCCAAATCGCGTAAAACTTGAGTTGACGTAGATTCTCCAACCATTTTCCTTTTCTGGAAGAATGTAAGGAAACGATACGACTGTGTAATCATTAGTATGAGTCTGATAAAATTCCTTCCGGACGAATAAATATGTAATACTTTTTTAAATCAAAAAACAATGTTTTAATTTAATTGAAAACAAATATTATTAATATAAATATTTAAGTTACACACAAAAAATCTATTTCAACATATTTACATTCTGTATATTTAACATTAAATATAGATAAAACACAGATTAGAGCTTCATTATTAAACGATTTATTTTTAGAAATTCTATTGATAAGATAACATTCAAAGCAAATTTACACAAAAAGAAAATAGAAATACTACAAAAAAAGAAAACGGTAAAACAGTGGAGAAAAATAAAAAATAAAGCAACGTACTCGATGGCTTCGTGATGCTTTGGGATCCAGGTAAGTACGTAATTTCGCCAGATAATGAGACGGTGGATCTTTCGCCTGTACTCTTTCCTGTAAGCATTTCATTTCAAGTCTGGTGTAACTATCTTTTTATTATTAGTTAGACAATAATATACAGAAGTTATAAAGGGTTTTTCTTCTGATTGTCTGCGACGACCTTTGCAGTAATATTTGTGAAAGAAAACGGAGAGGATACATGCATGTGAAAAGGGCTGTTGAGTATTTTTTTGCAGTTCGTATCGTATAATAGCACAGCTTGCATTACATCCGTCTCGTGTTGCGCACATGTGCTCTACAGGCAGATTCAAACATCTTGACTAACCATCGATTGTCTATACAACTATTTCAGTCTTACATATGCGTTTGAAACTTTTTATTGGAATTTTTTATTTTACATTTTGTAAAGTATTAGAATATCTCGTCTTTTGTTTGGATTTTAAAAACCATACGGCAGATTATGTAACGAGAGATAAGTGCAGACTGTGAACACGTGCTGATAAATCGAGAAATAAAGCAGATGAAGATATTAGATATATTGTGAAAGGAAAGAGGAAGAGAGAAAAGGAGAGAGAGTGTTTAATAATATATCCGTATAATTTCTTAGAGCCGAGTCGATTACGTCAATTCTCCGTTCAATTCGCAGTCTGCTTTCACAAGAACTCGACCTACTATTTAATGGTTTACGATTAACCCTTTCGCCGCATGTGTCGACTTTTTTCTCAAAAATTCTATGGTTTTGCGAAACTCGTGCATGTTCGATATGTACCTACATGCGTATACAGAAATGTATGTCGTGCCGAATTGAAAAACAACAATCAATGAGCCAAAAATTTTTCTCTTAAAATTCTTCCGAGAGAATAAAGAATAATTTTTTTATCAAATATCAAATAAATCATGTCTCACCAAAAGAGTTAAACTTTTAATTTTTACTCTAGATGTGCAGAATTTACATACACGTGTGTATGTGTGGATTTATTTTATAAAAATATCAATACGTACTTGATCACATATAATGTCCCATTTCTTTTCATTGTCATATTGTTTTAAAAGCTTTGCTTTGTCTGGTGGTAAATCCATGGAAGCCTGCAACATAAAAAAGCAACAGCTCGCATAAGTAAACCAACACTTTTGCTTGATTTCCTGCTTCTTTAGAGAAAGCTAACGTTCTCCTTCGCTGAATAGAATGGATTACAATTTCCAGTAACATAATGCAATTTCTATTTCTGTTCCCATGATAATGACCATTATGCCGTATTTGTAAGTCTGACGTAATATTTATGAGAGAGAGAGAGAGAGAGAGAGAGAGAGAGAGAGAGAGAGAGAAGTACGGTTTTTACATATACATAAATTTCTTGATGGCAATCAAAATGCAAAAATAAACTAAAAAGCTCGTTGAATTAATTTAGCAGCACTTAGCGGCATTGGCCGTGACTCTCTTGCCACTTACAAACTCAAGCGGAATTTTATGGTCCGGCATTGAGGAAGTTTGGTGGTATTGTTCCCGGAAAACACGTATTTTTATCGCAGTTTCTAAAAAAAAAAAAAAAAAAAAAAAAAAAAAACACGAAGTGTATTAAATACAATTGCATATGCCAGATGTTTTGACAAGTTTTTTAGGTTTATTTTTCGACGCATAAGCGCGAACTGCATATTCTGAGTCAAAACGTGTAAATCGGCTGTTGAAAGACACGGTACATCTTCATCACCTGCCGTGTTCCAACTATTATTATTGTACATGTGAAAGTACGTATTTATTATTTAATTAGAGATAATTTGCTACATAGTTCGGTCAATTACGTAGTGTATATAAAACGTATGTTCGAAAATAATGCATTTCCGTTCACGTCAGATATTCCCTTGCGTCCTTAATGGAATTGGTCTTTACTCTGTTCGAGATATTTGTTGCAACAAGCTGTTTTTGTCAAGAGCAATTTTTATGGCTAGTTAATTAATTAATAATACAGTAGAACCCCGGTAACTCGAATCGCAAGGGAAAGGATATAAAATCGGAATTGTAGAGGTTTCGTCTTATCGAAGTTTTCGAGTAAACAGAGATCGAGCAAACGAAAATTTGACTTATAGATGCTCCATGTGTGGATTTATGTTCTTCGACCGGTAGAGGCTCAGAAGTAAAAATTCGACTTCAGAAACAATGTAGATATAATTTATTACAAATAAAGAAATTTTATGCGGGGTGACGCGACGGAGCACGGACACACAATTAAGCCAAAGCGGAAGCAATTTTGCTAACAAGTTTTGTCACTTGTTTTTTCATTGTGTTACGGATCTGTCGCTTTGAGTTATAGAGGATGCAGTAACAGAACTTCGACCTATGGAGATACACTTCGAGTTGTAGAGGTCTAATAAAAGTATTCGAGTTACAGAAGTAATTTATTACATAGGTCTCTCAAGAAAAATTCGAGTTAAAGGAAGTTTATGTCTCGAATTGCAGAGTTTTTTGACACTAAAATTGAAGGGAATGAGCAAAACTTTTGTCTTACAGAGGTCTTCGAATTAAGGAAGTTCTGCCGTAGTTTACCGTAACTATATATTACAACTACACTAAATATTGTATTTGTTTTATCACAGACGGCATTAGTTTTTTTCCTACTAAATTATTTATTCGATAGTAAGAAAACGGACGTCTTGAAGGCGTCAAGAATGAAACTAATCTTTATTAGTGAGATCGACGGAGTTACTAGCAGACTACTGCGCTCGTTACACGGACACTGACCTCCGAACGACTAACAAGAGAGAGCTTTCAACTTTGGAGGACGTCCCTCAACGATTTCTGCCCGATGAAAGGGCAAATTTTCGGCTAAGTCGCAATCAATCAATAAGTCGCATCATCAATCAAGTCAAATCAATCAATCCTGCTATCAAGCCTGAAACACATCTCCTCAACTTTACACAACTCATTGTATCATAAAAAAAAAAAAACCAACGAAATTCTCTGTACATGTTTGTGTCTGACAATTAGTCAAACAAATGTCTTAGAAATTATCTTGATATGATGAATGCATTCACAGATACTCGCATGAATTACGGTGTAGGTATTTTACACGTAATGTCAGTTCCGCTATTGTTACAAGTGAATTTTCAATAAACATCGTGCTGTAAATTTTCGCAATCTCTGGCGACTATAAGATGTCGTTTCTTACTCTTGAATGGAACGATCTAAAATTAAATGATAACGTCACGATGTGTGCATATACACAACTGTGATGACATCATCTCCCGAATGCACGCAGGCTACTCGCGTGTGTGACCCTCTGCCCTCCGTTTTTTTTTCTTTTTTTATGCCGTCATAAATCTACATAAAAACGTCGATTTATCGGTTAAATATGAGAAACACATTGTATGTGTGTATGCATCTATCTGAAACTACGTAAGCATAAATGTACAGATATCTTCTAGCAGCTCTTTTGATAGTTATCGACACTAGAGCGAATTGGTCACAACATCGTTACAAATCCAAGAGATATTAGCGAGAACGCTGCTCTTATATTGAAATAAAATTTACAAAATGAAATCTGTTGCTAACGTTAGAAGTAGCGGATGAGATACTGACAAAATAGACGCGAGTCAGTTGCAGCCGTTGCATACCCGGGCCGTCAAACCGTGGCAGAGTCTAATCGCGCAAGTGAGAGAAGAACAAATCACCTTTCTCGAGCTTCATTAAGTTTCCGCGAAGCGGAAGGCGAACCCACGCGACATCGAGGTCGGGGAAAACTTTTGATACAGCCCTGGAGCCGAGTTTCGTGATTCGAGCAAAGCGGTTTTCTACGACGCGCGCGACTAACCGGCGGTGACTCATCGACGAGCATCTGTAATGAAACACACAACATCCTATAATAATTTCCAGTTGCACGACGACGATGACGATTGCAACGAATATGACATTTAATTCAAAGACGTTCCCCTTCGAGTAATTTCTTAAACGTTGTTTTTTTTTTTTTTTTTTTTAATTTAATCTTCTATTGCATGTATGTGTGTGTGTACGTTGTTATTTCTCGTTGTTATTGGGACAAAGCCTTAGGAGATTTATTTATTGCAAATTACTCTTTCGCGTTATTGGCAGAAATCGTGATGGTTGACGATCTCAACACGATACGCGCATGCATGCTCTTTTTAGTATTCGAACACAGCAGCGTGCTTTGTTAGACCAGCGCTTCTCAACTTATTGTTAGCAAGTTCCGCGCAATTTCGAGAGAATTTTCTATACAAGCAATCGATAATTTACAATAAATAGCAATTACATTAGATGTTGTATATTTTATATTAATGATGTAAGCACATTAATATAAAAATAATTTCATATATTAATACAATACTTTCAATCACGACTAATTTGAAACAAAAACTTGATAGTTAAGAGAAAGAGAAACACAACAGACATACACACACATACACATAGTGTCACCAAATGCGCCTATTCAATGGAACGCATCCATCGTACCAACTTTCAAACACGATGTGTGCACCGCTCACGGAGATCGAATATCGGTAAACTCTTGCGCAATAAACATTTCTTATAAACATTAGTGCCGTAATAGTAAAGCTTACGTATGTCTGTGTCCATAAAAAAGCAAGGCGAAAACCAGCTGATTAAAAAAAAAAAGAGATATTTGCAGCACGTTGCACATAAAAAGAGAGAGTGTGTATTAGTCACTTTCGTTCTTTTTTCTAGTACGTAATTTTATACAATCCTGAAAATATATAATGCAAAATTGTCTAGTCAGTCTTCGCCTAAAAAAATTTAACAACTTACTTAACTCATATAAAATTGGCTGGAAACACGTGAACATTTTCATGACAAAAACGTGTTTGAAACTCAATAGCAAACCAGTGGTCATATCCTGCTAGGATAACGAGATCAATTAAGCGATAAGGTCGCTTTGCACATCAGCAAGAAGACAAGTCGGAAGAGGCAGATGATACTGAAGATGATGCCGTCGGACAAGAATCGCTTTAAGAGGGTCCTGGACCGTCCTGTTATTACCGATCGAACGAAATCGTATTTTAGATTGCATTTTGTAATTATTGCTCGGATAGGAAA
>QVNV01009795.1:0-10928 GCA_014825455.1 Pseudomyrmex pallidus | reverse complement strand
ACATTGCGCGCTTCTTGACCGATCAACTATATCGCTTATGTGAAACATTATACATCTTGTAAATATTTTAAATACAACATATTAACTTTAAGACATTATAATTTACATCACAAATTATTTATTAAAACAAATCCTAAAAAAATAAATGAAAATAATGAAAACCTATCGCCAAGATATATTTCATTTGCCTACCCTATTGTCAATCCATTGCAAAAAAACCTGCACTTATCAGAATAATTTAATAAAGGCAAAATTAAATTATTTCTTATAATCCAGTTACATTCTCGCATTTCGAGGTATGTATTTTCTGATCTCTGGAGTGACCGCATCAATCGTGTTCGCGCTAGTCGCAATAAAAAAACTCGCATTGACGTTTATCAAGTAATTTTAGATATTTTATTAATGCCTTGGTGTTTTTCAAGATATTTTGAGTCAAGACACTCGTCGAGCGAACATTTCGAGATAGGGAGACGATGATAGCATCCGACACTCATTCGGCGGATGATATTTTCATGTACAATGAACCGCGCTAGCGCCCCGTCTCTAGGTGCGTACTTTGTCGACGTAAAGACATCGCGTTGTCGCAACAAGATCACGAGGGGGAGAAGAGGTGGCGTGCGGCGTAAATTACCGTAAGCAGATCTTACACGCGATGCAAATCTATCCGTTACAAGATCAATCTTGTCACCGATCGCCCTCTTACGCTCCTCTTCGGCTCGTCCGTTCATTTTTATCGCACAATCCTTTCCGTTTTCGCGCTTTCGTCGGTGTACGTCCGGCGATATATACGCAGCAACTTACACTGTTGCGTGACCTAACGGGGGTCCGCCCTGTAATTTCATTTGTCGAGATTTTATCGCGGAATTTATATGGTCGCCTGGTAGAAATACGTCGTGGAAACCGATAAAGGCGGCCGCGCATAATGCGAATGTGTTGTGTGTCTCCCGTCTCTTCCAACGGAATAATTTAATCGGCCAAGAAACGCGGCGCTTCTTCCTCAATCGCCATAAACAATCTTCAATTTTGTTTCTGATAATTATATTACATAACGATATTAAATATACAAGTGACGTTTATATGTTTGTTAACTCAATACTCTGTGGTGTAACATACAACAGATGATATTCTTCCTTTTATCCTAAACGAAATTATCCTGTGACAAAGTAAAACTTGTGTCTGATGTCCGAGGTATTTAAAGTCATTCACCGTGTTACAAGAATAAAACCTGCAGCTGATATAATTACTCTGGTTCACGCATTCTTCGATGATTAAACGATGAGTAATTTAATTTAATAAAACATGCACATGAGTGTCCAAAGTTGCCAGTAACCGTTCCTTTAATCCCGACCGCTTAAAAATATCGTAATTTTTATTTCCTCGTAAACAAACTCTAATTTGCATTAACAATAGCCGCTTGCAACGTGGCTTTTCGCATATGCATCACCACATATTATTTTGTACATTAAATCCCAACGTGGCAAGTTTTGATCACGTGAGAGTGCAGTTTCTACACGCCTGCTCTCCTACGGGGCTGTATCGGATGTGAGTCACGTAAGCGCGGCCGAAAAAGAAGCGAAGAATTCACGGATGATGCATCGGTATTTGGCGTATCGAAGTGACGCAGCGTGGTGCTCCGCGCTACACGCTATCGGACTCCTCTCGGGTTCGGCGCGTTCTTGATTGTGTGTGGGGTAGGCAGAATGCACGCCCCGAAGATCGACAAAAAAATCTACTATTTGAAACGCGTCGATCTGCCGAATAAAACCCTCGTCGTTTACAAGACGCTTCACAAAAGACTGTTTTGCAAGAGGGTCTGTGGAATCGCTAATTGCGCGCTGTTCAAAGTGTCGCGATACAATGCAACGTTTTTTTTCCTTACTGAAAAATTGTGTCAATGAACGGGAACTTCGGAAATGCGCATTGTCCGACTATCAATTAGCACAACGACGGGTAGGGGGGGCATATCGCGTTTAACGGTACCGAAGTCAAGACTTGAGTAAATACTCTTGTAAAGCGATACTCACGACAAGGACGAGCCATGTCACGACAGAAGGAAGTCGAATGTTCGGTTAGTCATGAAGACTGATGACCAACGAGAGGAATTTATTAGAATTTTAAATGAGCTAATTTCGATACGGCTGTACGTACATACGCGCTCGCGTATCTTCTTCTTCTTCTGGCCGATTACTTAATAAACGTCGTTAGACTTATCGTTTATTGAATATATTAATTAAAAAGGAGAGATAACGTCAAAACTCGCGGGTATATAGAAATCGCGCTAATCTTCTTGTTTTTTTGCGCCGCAACAGATTACGATTACACGATGACAAGTTTATAACGAGTGATAACTAGTTTCTGCGAGTTTTAATGTTGTTATATCGCGCGCGTATCATTAGCGCAATTTCACCGTCTAATATAAATTTAGGAAAGTTTGTCGGTGACAGGCTCCGGTTACCGAAGGAGATAAGCGCCCCCTCCCCTCCCCACCCAAAAAAGGAAGGCTGGTGCGTGCAACGTGTGGGTTTTGATAACGTAATCATTTTCTAATCTAATTGACATTTACACGCGCACGCAGAATTTCCTCTAAATTTCTGTAAATGTATACGAGCGATTTAAGAAAAAAAACGCTTGTATTTTACGCCGCTTGAAAGATAAAAACCACGAAATTCCACCGCAGAATTTCCTCTTGGCCGTAATTTCTCAATTTTTATCCGTGCGGAATTATTAGTCGTAAAAGAAAAAAAATCAACATCGAACAGTGTCGAACACAATGTTTACATCGTCGGGAATAAACGCGAGCAAAAGGAGGAATGACAAAAATCGTTCGGGTGATGTCCCCGTCGAATATATCGACGAGAACACTAAGTGCATTTAATTCCGACCGCGGTGGTTGGCAAAAAAGGGCTCATCGCCGAACCGGCGCTGCGTCACGAAGCATGAAGGGGGAAGCGGCAGAGACGGGAGTAGAAGAGGAAGAGGAGGAGGTGGAGGAAGATGAGAAGAAGAAGAAGAAGAGTTAGGATGAGAAGGAAGACAGCCGTGGCGGCGCATCGGTTCCTTCGTGCGGCAACGCGGGTGCCGATTACGGGCGGCGGTCTTGAATCGCGACTTTATGCGCCTTGATAGCTAGCTGCACCAGGAGGCGGCGCCGCCTCGTGCAACGGCGAGCGACTACCTACTTGGCTGAGAAGTCGGGGACCCATTGGCCGCCGCAATGACCAATCATCATTTGACATTCTTTCACCTCGACTCTATCCTTGTGCGAGCTCACCACCACTCGTCAACACGGTTTGCACGCACACGCGATACGCGTGTGCACGTACGCGTCGTCGCACGCGTCGACACACACCCGAACGGGTTGCGCTTGTTGCTACCACTATCTCTGCCCGCCACCACTACGAGACACACGGCGCGCAGGAGATGTGGTCTCGAGAGAGGATCCCGACACCCAGGCGACACATGCGGCGTCGTAGCTCAGGCGCGCATCGGTAGCTCGGCTCGAGTACAGGTTTTATTAGGAAAAATCCAAGTCACACTTCGAATTTCAAGCCGCGCCTGATATATAGCACCGTGCCGCGTCCGTTGTAACGATTCCGACGTCGCGCGCTAGAGAGATGCTATTTATGAAACTGATTTGCAACGTGGATGCGCGCACACACGCGAGAGGCCGCCTATTAAAAATAGCGTATACCGGTAGCGGGATACTTTTCAGCGGGTTGATATGTGCTCGGCGCTTGTTCGCTGACTATCAAATTAATCACGCAAGAGTACGAAGTTAGATTAATCTTAACTCACGGCCCCGAGGAAGTACCTACTACAAGCGTTGATGTCTCCCGCGAGGAGTTGGTGCAAGAGTCGCTCCGGCGCGGTTACATTTGCTGTGATTTGTTTTTTAAAAGACCAAGAAATCGTAAAATAAAATTAAGTTCGCGTCCAAAGAAACTTTAGTGTTTTTGCTATTCGTTCAAGTTATAGACAAACATATTTTTTTCCGAAGTTTAATTTAGAATTAATCATCGAAAAATAATTAACAAAAACAATTAATGAATAACGTGTTTTCGACAACAAACAAAGAAACAAATCAAGTTAAACCGACAGAATGCGTATGATCTTAAATTTATAAATTATTAATCGCATACCGAATTGTTTATATTGCATCAAGAGCCCGGTCGTAAACTAATCCGCCTATCCTATGAATGGAACTTTCCTCACTGATCTTTCCACGTAAATAAATTTCTCATAACAAAGTGTGCTATGCGTATGGGTGTGTCCCTTTCCATTTCAGCCAAAGGAGTGCACCTTTCGCCAACATCGCCGCTGTATCGAGTACACGGAGAGAGAGAAAGAGAGAGAGAGGGAGGGAGGGAGAGGGAGAGAGAGAATGCCGGGTCGATCTCCTTCGCCAATTTGCGATCCTTGGTCTCGGCAGTGGAATTTCATTGACTGCCGTACGTTCCGGCCTCGAAACCAACGAGCTTCAACTTCGCTTCGAAATGGCTTATCGGAAGCAATTAAAGTCAATCGGGGGGACTCTTACTCGTTTGATTTATCGCGAGCGCAAGATGAGATATGCACCGGTCACTCGATAAATATCGAACGCGAAGTATTTACTAAAAGTACGATAAAATATACAAATTGATATATTGATATTATAGCTTCGCACTGTCCAAGCTTATTACGATAAAATTTTTTGAAACTTCTCGAAAGGTATCTTTATTAATTACGCGGTATATCTTTATTAATTGGTCTATTTCTTATTTCGCGTTTTGCGCGCGTCGTTAAGAAAAAAACCAAATGACATTTCGGACGTATTTACGATTTTGAAAGATTAAATTAAAAAAAAAAAAAATCGAGAATGATGTTGAAACTTGAGAACAACACGAATTATATCGGGATTAATTAAAGAAACAGTCGCGTGTATATGCGAAGACGCACGAATACAAATGAAGCTTGTTTACTTCCTCAAAACGTCCATTCCAGGAGTCAAGATGATATTTGTGGTCACGAAGCCCCCGTTCCACCGCGATATATACATCAGCGCGCGGATCTCGACAATTTTACCAGGATTGAAATCAAGACCGCCACGAAGGTCGTCGATTTTTGCGAATTTAAACTTGAAAACAGGATGTTCAAATAGCTTCGAGATGTATCAAATAGCTTTCGCAATAGCCACTTCGCAAAAAAAGAAAAAAAAGAAGCAAATTTTACGAAAGGATTAACGCCTTATCTCATTTCTAGATGACACGAACCACTTTGCGAGGCAAACTTTCGTTAATCACTTTAATGTCGCGCGTATCGGTTTAACGTTCGTGCGCTAATTATTAAATACGATTATCGCAATCTTGACTCTCGTACTCTCGATCTGTAATTTATACGCGCATGATACGCGCTCGCACGATGATACACCACGTTGTCACGAGATACTCGGGAGGGCATCGGGGACAAGCCGGGGGTTGTTGACTCGCGACACTCGACCTGGAAAAACGCCGCGACTTAGGCATGTCAGCTGCGAACGATTCTGCGGTAGCACACGCCAGACCAGTTCAGCGAATTGAACAGCTCCACTTGCCATATCCTGCCAACATCCTGCAGACATTTCCCTGCCTATTACGGCCGCGACTGATCGCGGCCCCGCGGGCAAAGAACTGTTCAATGAAATTCCAAGCCGCGAAAACTCGCCTCTCTATGGGAGAGGCGCATCTCGCTCGCGTTCCGGGAAATAGACCGCGGAATTCGATTCAGTCGCCATTGCGGCTCGGCGAATCGCTCTGAAATCATTTCCGCGTAATATCCACCGGCAGCCACTGAACTGATGTAACGACCGTCTCGAGTTTTCGCGATTCAATGTAATCATCGCGTACGTGAGGCGATTGATAAGTATCCGAAACGCGACGCACAGAGATATAGCGACAATAGTGCCACATTGCTGTTGTTGTTGACAAGTTTCAATAAATTCTGGCTCGTTATCGCACGTATGACAGTTCGTCAAAGCCATTTACGGTATCAATGAGTTTGATTGTTGCTCGAACACTTCTTTCCATCGAGCCATTTTTTGCAAAAAACAATGTTAAATTGTTATTTTGTGCAAATAACAATTTCAGACTGCATCTGCACATCGACAGTGTAGATTTGTAGATTTGATAAAAGTGCGAAAAGAATTTTGACACATTATCGGCAAAATTATATTACGCGCGCGACGAAAAAAACCGATAAAGTTCGCGCGAACAAGCGGCCGACACGCGACCTCGAATCTCGATATATACGTACCTCTCGAATCGCGCGCAAGGAAAGTGGAAACGTACCTACCGTAAAATGTATGTATATCAGAATGAAACGCGCGCACATTGCGATACACGCGCGACACTTATTGGACGTAGTCAACTATGCGTCACGGTTCACTGCGGCAACAACAATTACGTGAAAAATGACTGTTGCGCGGCGTGAAGGTCGTTACTTGGAGTGTTACCAAGGATCGTGTGCCGCGGAAAGAGAGAGAGAGAGAGAGAGAGAGAGAGATACCTGGTCTATATCGCACTAGCTTCTGATATTTTATGGCTCGTGGAAGTCAATATGCCGATTAAATGCAAATCTGCCGCCGGCGATTACGAGCGCGAAACGCTGCCGAAGAGGCACCGTCCGTCGCAGAGAAAGAGAGAGATCGCAAACGTAAACAATTCCGATAAGCTACCATATCGAAATATCGCGTACGAGAGTTCGACGCGAAGAGAAAGATCGATCGCGGATCACGTTGTGGAAGGGAGAGATTAATGGCAAAACACGCGCGATGTCGCTATGATGATTGTTTACCCGACGACGACGACGACGACGACAACGTGGTGACAAACAGTAGCGCGTGCGACAGGAATAATAAGAAGTCTTTAGACTGCATGAGGAATTAGGTGACATAATGATTTACTAAGAAACAAGCCGTCAGAATTGCGTGTGACATAAGACACGCTAACGATCCGACGAACTTGTTATATACTCTGTAAAAAGTACTTCGTTACATTTCATACCTGGCGCGTAAACGGTTTAACTAATTAAACTCACTCTAACATATAATTAAAAAAGTTTAGTAGACACAGAACGAAGAGAAAAGAAAGTTTTTGTACGATTGGATTTCTGTGACCGAGATTCTAAATTCGATCTCCCCTAGGGATCAGACGCCTAGATTCTATCGCTCAATTTTGGGTCCAAAATTACGGTTGTCTGGCACCAAGATGATATGACGGTGACGCCGCATTGGCGTGAACTTAAATTTTTTTTCTTGCACAAAACTGACAAGTCTCTTTAATGTTATCCTAACAGTAATTTTAACAGATTTTTTTTTCTTTTAGGTTTACGATAAGACCCAAGTGGCTGCGCAACGATTTCGATAATGGCGTCTCGATAATGACGTTTTCATTCTAATAAACGTGGAAAGAGAAAGAGATGCGTGGAGGAAAACGAAAGAAGTCCGAGGGAAGGACGGCCGAGCGGAGAAGAGAAAAGCGGAGAGAGATGAAGCGAAGGAGTGGGTCGTTGTCCAGAGACGATGCACCCTCTCGTCTTACCTCTCTCGGCCCCCGATCCACCCCTGACGCCGACTCTCTCGCACACACGTCGGTCGCGATGCTTCTTTTGCACTAAACCTCCTCCTCCTCCTCCCGCGGGTGGAGGATTTTCTCACCGTATGGAGGACGCGTCAGTTTCTTCGAGAGAGGCGCCCTTGGCCCTCTCCGGACCTCGCTGAGTATCTCCCGTGGCCCCTCGATATGTGTGTGTGTGTGCGTATACGTGCGTGCGGGCACACGCGTTCTCTCCACTTCCTTTCGCCGCGTCTCTCGCTCGTATGTTCGGTCCTGAAGAGTCCGAGGAAGGCCAGCAGCGACAAGAGAAGAAGACAGGGCGTGGCCGCGATCTCCCGCGCCGCGAAGTGCGTTTATTTGGTCGAGAAATTTCTCTCGTGTATCGCGTCCGTCGTCGTCGTCGTCGTCTCGCCACTGACGTAGCTTTTCTTTCTCACAATACACGCGTGGCGGATTAGATCGCGCTTTAGTGGAAGCAGCGAGTTTAGTCAAACTTGTTCTTTTTTTTTTTTGTGCGCTTCAGATAAATTATAATAAAACATTTTCTCGTGCTTTTTTCCCCATCAGTTTTCCAATCAGTAGCTGGCTAGAACATGCGCGCGCGCACACACACACACACATGCGCGCACACGTCAGATCGCATCGGAAGGTGCGTCACGCATTTCGACGCCCGATCATAGTCGGTTTCTTCGCGGAGAAGCGAGAAACGTGGACAGCGCGCAATGAGGACGGAGGTTCGCAACGAAGGAACGAAAATAGCGAGAGGGATAGAGAGAAATAGAAGGGGGGGAGAGAGGGGGAAGGAAAAGGAATACCAGCGCGAGGAGTAAAAACAGCCCTCTCTTCTGTTCCCTTATCCCGATCTCTTTTTCTTTTCGTCTCCCCTTTCCATCTCGGCAGAGTCACGTCCTCGGACTTTCGTGTCGAAAAAGACGAGAAGAGATCGAGCGAGGAGGAGACGAGATTCAGGAAATTTACGCCTGGATGATTATCAACTCGATCGATTCGAGGATCTCGATAGGCATCCGCCCCGGCTAGATAACTCTGTAAGCGGATGGATTTAATTACGAACGGAATATTTAATCTGTTTATCTCTTCTTGGCTTCTCTCCGCGATCGTGGATGTTCATTTTTTTTTTTCAAGCTGCGACAGAAATACTACGTTGTCGCTCGGGGAAATACTTGGAGCTAATTTAGAACATCATGTCCGATTTAAGTGCAATCATTTCTCTCGTGTCCTAGCTTTTTTTTTCGTACGACGTCATTATCGTCCACAAAAGATGACGACGTAAATAAAAAAGACGGTGTAGTCTCTAGCACGCGAATCGCGCATTAATTTTCATCATTTGCGAACGAATTGCCAAGTGGTGTGTTAATCGATTCGCGCGCGATCAATTCCAAAAGTGGCCTCGATTCCGAGCGGTTGCGTTCCGCGCGTATCTCGCATATGAAATCTCCTCAAGGACGTTACACCAAATGAGACCCGGAATCAAACATTGTACATCTCATGAAATCCAAACGAGATTTTCTCTATCGTACGAGAGATCTCTTCTCTCTTTCTCTCTCTCTCTGACACACACACACACACGCACTTTATTCTGTAGCAACATTACACTGTATAGTTGAAAGAACGAATGTTTTTTTTTTTTTTTCAACTATAAAGTATAATGCCACGAAGTTGCAGCATAATTATTCCCTCGCTCCCGACGTCAAAAAAATTCAAGATGGTTGCGAGAAGTATCGAGGATCGGCTTAATGGCGGTCGTTTATAAACAGATTCCGTTAATTAAAGTTCGCACACGATACTATCCCGAAAAATTCGCGCATAAGATAAGTTTTTATTTTTTCGCAACGCGCATTTATAGTTTTATTTGAATAAGAAGTTCGTCCGTTATTTATTCGTGCGAGCAACAATTTAAAAACTTCTGTGTTTCTCCGAGAATTTCTTTCACGCAATTCGGCGCGTCTTCTTGCAATTGACGAAAACGAGGATAATGGTCGATAGTCGGGGCTAATAATAATGGCCGTAACAAGGACTCTTTACAACCGCGTATAATTCGCGCGGAGACAAAGA
Source organism: Pseudomyrmex pallidus (assembly GCA_014825455.1). NCBI lineage: Eukaryota > Metazoa > Arthropoda > Insecta > Hymenoptera > Formicidae > Pseudomyrmex > Pseudomyrmex pallidus. The sequence continues at coordinate 1,287 of QVNV01009795.1, read as the reverse complement.
GAAAAAGAGAGAAAGAGAGAGAGAGGGAAAGAGAGTGAATCCCGCGGCGCCGATCCAGTCTCAATATTGTAACCGCGAATTACTGGAAATGCCTTATTTCGCGAGTGTCGCACACGGAGAGAGCGGTAAAAAGAAAAGAGCGCGAGAGATCTCCAGCGTCCGCATGTTCGCGCACGGAGAGAGGCCTCTCATTACATGATTCCGTACACGGAGTGTATATTTGATTATATTACCGGAGACGATAACAAATTTCAGTAATGCGCGTTGAGAACGAGGAGATAATTAATATCATCGAGAATAAGCGCGTTCGCGGCGTATGAAAAAATTCTCCTCTCGCCGTCGAGACGAACGTCTATGCGGCCGGACTAAAGGGGAGAGAAGGAAATGGCTGATGTGACGTTACGGAAGATGTGATCCAACGTGACACCGAAGCGGAAAGTAACATCCCGAGGCGGTGTAGTAACTCGACGATGTACAACGTGATGAACGAGCTCTCGTCGTAAATCATTCTACGAGTTTTACAATATCGACTCTCGGATTTATAACATGTGCTGCAAAAACGTTGCGTACTTTCTCCAAGCCGCAAGCGCGCGCGCAAAAAGGATAATCGTCGCTTAAATACGCATTAAAAATTGAATAATTTTAGGGAAATATGAGATACATGTAAAAGATCGCAAACAAAATTACATAAAACTTTTTTTTCCAAAGATAATGTTAAGCGGGTAAACAGTTTGTATCTCGGATCGCCGCTAGAAATTCCAGATACGATTTCACTAAAGAGCGCGGCTACGCTGGAAAGGATTAAAAGCGAGGAGAGGAAGGCGTGGAGAGAGGAGTCGGCGTGGAAGGCCGCGAAAACGATGTCAGCACGACGAAACGCAATGCAGACAAACGGGGGCGGGGGCGGGGGCCCTCGAGAAAGAGTTTAAGCGGGTTCGGTTTTCTCCTTGGCCTCTGGATCACGATCGTTTCCATCGGAGCGCACCCGAGAGAGCAGCCGCCGCCGCGCCGGTAGCCAAGGGGCAGAAGCAAAAAAACTCAAAGCCGACGCCACTCAAGCCGGCGAGTGGATTTTTATATCGAGCACGCGCACGCACAGACTCGCGGCGATGCACGCACGTAATGCGTGTGTATGCGCACGATGACTTGCGCGACGCTACTGTAATAAAAAAAAATAAAAAACAATCTATACGCGTACTTGAGTATCTCGCACGCGGATCGATACGCACGGAATTTTGTTTTAAATGTCCAAACAATGCGGTTCGCGCGCGATTCCAAATTATAATA
>QVNV01009775.1:0-11901 GCA_014825455.1 Pseudomyrmex pallidus | reverse complement strand
CGCGCGCGATCCAGATACGGGTTGGACGCTCCGAAGATTCCCACACTGGCGGTGGTTTCGTGTCGTCCGCATCAACGACGTGAACGAAGCAATGTATCACGCGATTATGGCGGAGCGTGTAGCCCAGGCGAAGGCCTGATAGATCTGATATGTACGCATGACCTCGCGTTGACGTCTCCGCACAGTCATACCGCGTACGTGTACACACACACACATCGGCCGGCTCTCTCTCTGTGCGTGCGTGCGATGAGGATGGGAGAAAGGCGGGGAGCGGCGTACGAGAGCGAGGATCTTGAACTCACTCAAGCAACTTGTGGGTGTGACTGACTCATAGTACTCTACTCGATTTACTATACGCACGGACACTTGTAGTACTCTCTCTCTCTCCTCGTGCGCGCGCTCTTACATTCCTACGCGCAACTCCTTTTCTTCTGGTTCCTCTCCTCGTCTCTCTCTTGCCCTCCTTCGGGTTTCTTCCTCATCATCGTGTTCTCTCTCTCTCGAAACTGAAAGGCACACACAACCTTTTGAAATATTATATTGAAAGATCAACGCGATATTATGTTACCTGGTCGCCCGAAGAGAAATTTACGTATTATTGTCCCAGAAGTAAAGAAAAATACACCTGCGGATTGCACCGCAGCAACTGCACACGCGTTTGTCTTTTTGACAGTAAATCGTCTATTTTTTCGACAGATTTTTCTGTCAAAAGTTCTCTTCCACATATTGAATTTGAAAGTATTAGAAAGTTATAATTTTGTATTCAATTAATTTATATGTTAATTAATTTAAGTTGATATAATACGTACCGTCATATTTTTAGTAGTAGTAGAAAAAGTTGCGCATTTCTCCACGCTGGAATCGGCGCACGTTTCGTATAATTGACGCATCCGCCATCTAGCGGTGAAAACACGAAGTTGAATCTGTCAGAGAGAACGTACAAGTTGCGCCATCTAGCGACGTAAGTTAGGGACTAAAACCGGCAAAACTGGTATATAAATTTCTACCGCCAGATGGCGCAAACTGTACTAGTTGTCGAGGGAATTTTCGAACGTCGAAAGTGACGAAACGCAAAGTCTTGGAAATTTAATAAAGACCTGCTCTACATGTACATACGTTAGACAATTGAGACAAAAAAGAATATTACGACACTCGAATAGTTTCTCAAGTCAGAATATGAATATCACTCTTCGTGGATTTTGTTTAAAAAAAAAAAAAAGGAAAGAGGGAGTAAAGTGGTAAGGCGCAATAAAGTAACTCGCTCGATTCTTTTTTTTTTGTTTTTTATTCTTTTAATCGTATTCAAGACATGACAACACGTTTTCAATAAATCAGTAAACTTCCGAAAATGTCAGCCAACCGTATCCGAGAACCCCCTCGCGCCCCTCTCTCTCACTCTCTCTCTCTCACCCTCCGTACTCGTGCTTACGAGCTTTCTTGCGAGACCTCGATTGAAAGTTTGTCGTCTTACAAAAGCCACGTATCGTGTCGCGCAAGGCTTGTTAATTTTTTTTACTTTTTTATATAAACTCAAAAACGCGGAATATAGGACTCTACGAATTTGTTAAATATTCTACTTCTGCGTGTGTTATTGTGTGTGTTACTGTGAGACGTTGCGCATTATAAGAAGATTTATAAAATGAAGGGATAATAATAAATGTTACGCTCTCCGTTCAAAAAGGAATTACAAACTGAAATTTCTTTATCCGCCGATCGGACCGCCGAAAGTGCTCCCCCTCCCTTTCCGCATTCCTCAGAGAAAAGAAAGAAAATTCGCAGGCGACGCGCGCTCACGGAGAAAAAAAGATGAGGGCGGCGGAGCACCCGCGGCTTCTTCCAAGAGACGGATTTACACAGTGAGTATTAAATACATATATAATGCAATTTAAATATCTCTAAATTGTTTACAACATCCATTAAGAGTGCGTTTCGCATTTTATATCTCGAATAATCATCAATATATATTGGTTTTTTTTCTTTTTTTTTTTTTTGTCTTTGCGGTAGTTATTATATAATGAGTTGCCACTACATTTATATTAAGTATTTTATCTGCTACTCTCTCGCTCTTCTCCCCCCTCCCAAATATGGTTTTTTTTTTTTTCGTTTTTTTTAAAGTATAGTTTAAATGTGACTTCAGAGTTACACAATAACTTTTGTTTTCTCTCTCTCTCTTTCACGTTCGCCTCGTGTTCTCGCCAGCACTGATTCTCTTGAAAATTCCCCTCCGTCGTTTCTTTTCCTCTTTTTTTTCTTTTAACACGAATTTCTTTTCAATAATCCCTCCCCCGGGAATCTCGCGAAAGTGAATGGTCGCGTGAACAATTGTATGCGTGCTCGGAAACTTTTTTTTTTCGGTTTTTTTCGCACACGATCACTCAATGACTTTTCTCGAACTAGCGAAAGCGTTTTTTTTTTTTTTTTTTTTGGAATCAGCTCTGCTCGACACTAGACATGAAAGGGGTACATGTTACAACAGTATATATAAGTGTTTACAATGGTATTAATAATCCAACAAGAATACATCAATGTGGCTGCGTTTAAATATTAAATGCAAGGGACCGCGAACGGGTCAATTCTCTGTATGTGTGTGTGTGTGTGTGTGTGTTTTCTTGTACGTGTGTTTGTATCTGTGTGTGTGTATGCAGTGGACAATTGTGTGTATACGTCTCTCGAATTCTCTGCGAATTCTCTCTTTCTCTTTCCTCGACATTCTCGAAATAAAATATCGACGGTTTATTGCAATTACGACCGCGTTACAGCAAACCGAATGAGTGTTTTCTTTCTTTTCGGCGGAAAAAAGAATTTTCAACGTCAGAATTTTTTCATCATCGCGTATACAACAACCGCGCGCGACACAAAGCCGTTCGAAATCTAAAATAACCGACCGGAAAAAAGAAGACTTTTTGGGAAAAAACCGCTCAGAAAAGTTCAACTCGCACCTTGACTCTGTCGAGATTCAAATTTAGATCAGCTTGGCGCGTGTTTAAAAATAATTTTCAAATTAACAAACGGTTCTTTTCTCGCTTTCCTTTCTTCTTCCCTTCGCGCAGACTCGAGCGAGTCGTTCCGGTCGTTAGTTTTCCGCGTTGCAAAGGTTTTTTTTTTTTTTTTTTTTTTTTTAATGTATCTCGCGTCACAGTTTTCCTTCTTCGAAAGGGGAGGGGCGAAACAGTAAAAACAGAAAAATAAACATACATGTATCGCGCGTGTGTGAAATTGGATTTCTCGTTTCTCTCTCTCTCTCTCTCTCAGCTATGAAAAATAATAATAATAATAATAATAATAATAATAATAATAACAGCAGAATATATACGTTATGTGATATTTAATATAAGAATATAGGTGTGTCGTGTCTCGGGGGCCCACACGCGTTTGTTTGTTTTTTTTTTGTTTTTTTTTTTAAGTTTTTTGTTTCTCAACTACATCGATAAGTGTTAAATTCTTTTTTTGGTTTTTTACTTTTTATTTTTATTTTACTTTACATTATACTTCGCGTTTGCTATCGTTTATTATTTTATATTCTCGTTTATTTACGTATGTGTAAGCAAAGCTACGTTAAAAGGAAAAACTTAAAAATTTATTTAAACATTTAGGCGAGCGCGTGGTCGCGACTCTCTTTCTCTCGCGTTGTTCAAACGATTCTACTCGCAGGCAAGGCTGCGGCAAGGAAATCGAGGAGAAACAAACGGGCGCGCCCGTCTCATCGGTACGTCCGAAGCATAAACGCGAAACGCACACCCTCGAGAAAAGAAAGTAACAACAATCGCGACACGCGCATCTTCTTGCTCTTTTTTTTAATCATTTAAAACAAAAACCGTTGGGATTAAATGATTAGTTTCGTTTTCGCGACTCAAGATTCTACGAAAATGCAAAGCAAAAATAGAAGAAGAGCGAAAGCAAAATGAGATTTCCGAAGAATATTGTAACGTCGCGAATTAATTCATTTTAATTCGACGGTTCTACGCGCGCGCGCGTGTGTGTGTGTGTTGTTGCAATTACTACTCCGTGCTGTGAAAAAGCGTAGCGTCGAAATAAAAAAAAAAAAACGAACGATCGGTTTGCGAAAAATCGAGCGCGAGAAGTTACTCCCGCGAACTTATCGCGTTGCGTGTGTTTACTTGGACCGATCTGACAGTTGCATCTCGTTGCCGCGTATCGTCCCTCCGTATATCGGTTAAGACGTATTAGTTTTTTACGTACAATTAGTTTTTTTTCTGCGTGTATTAATTGCACACCTTGTTTCACAACACACTTAATGCGTCAAGAGTCGTTTTTCTTTTTTTTTACAGATCGTTCAACTCTTCTTCGTGTAAGATAAGATACTTGTTTTTAACTTTTAATGCGGTAATAACGTGTCGGTATTATATCATAGACGAGTGTTTTTTTTTTATATATTCTTTGTGGGCCCCGCTCTTCTCTCTACTTATTACAACGAAAAGCAAGCACGTTCGAACGCGCCTGTTTCTTTTTCTCGTTTTCTTTTTTTTTTGTTTTACGTCGTTCGTGTTTTTTTTTTACTTAAATTTCCTCATTCTCACCGTTGTGTTCAATGAATTCCTTCTTTGTTTCTTTCTTTTGTCATTTTGTATTACGCTTCGAGCGTTATGGTTTTTTTTTGTTTCTTCTTTTTGCGTTAAATTATTTCATCGTTTATTTTTTTCTTTTTTGTTATCTTATCAGCGTCAGTGCAGCAGCAACTGATCGACGATTGCGTCTATCGTTTATATATATATATATTTATTTATATATATTTGTGTCTCTCTGTTTTTTGTATTCCAGTACAATATTATTATTTATTATGCATCAAGAGTTCGATTTTTGTGTTCTCTCAAGAAAGAAAATCATCTATCTTTACGTAAAAGCGTAAAGTGGCGTTTTGTGACTCTCTTAAATTCTCGTATTTCGTCTGATGATTCAAGACAGTCTGTGTTTTTTTTTTCTCCTAGTTTCGTGTGTCTCATGTGTTGTATGTCATATTGCGTGTGTGTGTGTGTGAGTGTTTTTTCACGTGTGCGAAGTGTGTACGATCGTTCGTTGCGTGAACGAGATTTGTCAATTTTTCAAATTCACAAAGAGGAATACCGGTTGCAGCGATCGTCGTATTTTTTTTGTTTTTGTGTTTTACTTTTACTTACTCGCATCGCGTCGCAAAGTAATCGCACGCTAATCGATTTTGTTACGTATGAGACGATTCTCGCGAATGACTCGAAAAACTATAGTTTTTTTGTTTTGTTTTATATCCGTGACAGAAACGTATGGTATTTCATATGCGAACGTTCGGTCGAGACAAACGTGGTTTTTTTTTTTTTCAAGCAAATATCAATATGATGATCGCGTATCGTAACGCGTCGCTTATCGAAAATTTTTCTTTTTTTTTCCACATGTATGCTCGGCGCACATTGAAGCTGACATTGTTTCGTTTCTTCTGTTAAATGTTATTACAATATTATATCCTTCTTTTTTATCTTCCCTCCTCTATTCCTGACTCGGGAAACTGAGAGCTTCAGAAATGTAGGGAAGCGTGAGATTTGTTTCCTTTGTTTTTCGCGTTTCCTTTAAACATGCCATCTAAAGCACTTCGCACAGTCTCTCATCCCCGTCTCTCCCGCACAAGATCTTACTCGTTTAACTGCTCCCAGGCTCGTTAACTGTCATTTTACTCAAATTATATAAAGTTTCTCATTGTCCTAATGCATTTTACGCAATAACAAATCTACAAAAATATAACATTTTATCTTATCATATCTCATTATATTATCTCAATAAACGGTTCTCTCTCTCTCTCTCTCTCTCTCTCTTTAAGATGCTTTAACCACTCCTCGCGCGCGCCTCTTCCCATCTTAATCATTTTTCCTTCGTCGTCCTGTCTTGTTATTTCACATCATCATCATCATCTCTCGATAAAAAAGAATCCTCTTTTCCTTCCTGATCTCTCTTTGGTAGAAAGTCTTTTACGGAGACTGTTCTACGCATAAATAGTAAATATTTTTTTTTAACACAATCATCTTCTCTATTTTTTTTCACAATGCGCGATAAACACGTATAATACGCGCGCTCTTAGATTCTCATTGTATGTACAGCAGCGTGTGTATCAATCGCACTGTGTGTCATCATTTCTAAAGCAACTGTGTTCATATTATATTTACAATTAAACACAAAGAGTGTGTCAAAATACGCTACATTAGACGCGCGCAATTGCTTCAAACGCGATAAGGATTGTTTTTTTTTGTATGTTCTTTTTGGGTTTTTTTTTTGGTCTTTTTTTTTGTTTCAATAAATTTCTCTTTTATTAACAAAACAGAAATATAATGATGCGTACAACGCACATTTTAAATATCATTATTATTATATATTAATTTGTAATACGTGTCGGAACAAGAAACGCACGAAATATATTAGAAAAAATACAAATTCACGCAAAACTCGGCGATAAAAATCGAATCAACATTGTTGTGTTGGTTGCAACTAAACAATTCTTTGTAAAAAAACATTTAGAACATTTTGTATCACGCTTTGTCTTTTTTTTTTCTCTTTTTTTTTTTTTTAACCAACTAACACGTGTGTCGCGTAATGTAGCATATTTTTTTTTTCCAAACAATATGAGTCTTCCCGTAAGGACGTGAATCTGTGTTTTCTTTGTTTCTCAAACAAACGCTCCTCCTTACGCCGCGTCGTCCTTACGGAAATCTCAAGTCGACCATTTTTTTTTTTTTCAAGTCCCGTGGGGGAATCACATTTGATTTGATTTCTTTGCGTTAGATCATACAAGGCAAGTTTAGCAACAATTTGCGCGTAAACAATGTTGTTATTAGACTGTGCCCTCTCCTCGACAGAGATAGATTAATGCTCCTTATGCGGCACATGATTTAACGCGAAGAAACATATCGCGTGCGCACGCCGCAGACTTCGAAATAAGAAACGCTCTCCGAATCTCAACTTCGGTCACATTTCGGTAAATAGCATTCACGCAAATTCTCCAACGCAACAGCAAATAAATATATGACCTAGATTTGCGCGAACGCACGCACGCACGCACGCACACGTGTGTGTGTGCGTGTGTGTGTACATGCGTTTGCAACGACATAACATACATTTTTATGTACATATTATATTGTGGTACGCTTTGCACTTTCATTCCTCCCGCACTCTTGGTCAACAATCGCACGTGCATCGCTCGCTCTCGCTCTCTCTCTCTCTTTCGCAACTTATCTCAACCGGAGACTTGGAGGTACACACATACATCATACACACAGGCACAACTTACGTATAATATATATATTTATATATGTATATAATATATATATATATTTATACGGGAACTCTAATCTAAATCATATTTATATGTGGTGTATAAATATATATTTTACCTATATGAAAAGCATCAGTCTCCATGTGCTGGCGACCGTCTCAGTGCCCCCGTCCGGCGCGCGCGCGCGCGTGTGAATTTCTATCTACAAAGTCATTTATAAAGCGCGCTGCTTGTGTCGTTTAATATGGCGTTTGTTCAACACTTCGTCCGTTTTTTTTTTTTTTTTTTACTTTCCTCCTCGCGGACAGATCTCGGAAACTCTCCACTGAGACGGGCTCGCAGCGAGCATTTCATATAATACCGGAAAATATATATTTTCGTGTAAAAAAAATAATCACACTTTTTAAGAATTAAATACTTATAGCAGCTGAGACGACTTGTTTTTTTTTCTTTTTTTTTCTCGAGTAGTAAAATTAGCGCACGCGTACTTTAATCAGTCGAAGTTTTTTTTTTTTTTTGCTTTTCGTCCTTAGTTAGCGTACGAGCGCGATTTTTCTTTGTCTTTCTATCTTACATAAATGGTACGTTTTGGCAGTGACGACATTAAAAAATCGCGTTACATGTCACGAACGGGTGAATCTTCACCCTCAAAACGCGCGTCCCGTTATAATCGCCGGGACCCCCGTCGAGCGAAGATTTCTTTGTCTCCTATCCATTAGTGCAATATTTGGCCCCGTAAGAGCTTTGGAACCATTGCGCACTGTAACATTTGCGTAACTGTCTGCTCCTTTCTCATTTCAAATCATCGAAATAATAAATTGATTGGATTTTATTTCCATCATACATGTGAGAAAAGAAACAAGATCAAAATTTGCGTTGAAATTTCGATCACATCTCGGGATAAGATCCCGATTTTTAATCATAAAGGTTGCTTTCCAGCTACCCAGATAGCCAAATGTGAAAATTCAATATAAAGCAAATCATTATATAGATTAGTTGTTAGCCAACTGCTGTTATGTTGATTTTATTTAATGCGACGAAAATGTAGTTGTCACTTAAGTATCAATATGCTGAGTTTTATTGTCGTAAAACACTTGTTGTAGCCATATATGTTTATGGCAATAAGTCAGCACTATATGAGCAATGATTTCCATTTATAAGTTGATAAAATTGAATGTAAAGTTACTGTCGATAAGTTGTTGGGAACTTGCTGTTATTATATTTGAAAACTGTTGCTAGCAAAAACGTACTAAAAAGAAAATACGTAGCTGGAAAGTACCTAGCTGGAAAGATCCCCCTGGAAAGTGGGATCTTATTATTATTTTGAAAGATAATCAGAAACTTGTGTTTTTATTTTTGTGATACGGAAGAAAATTTTTTTGTTTAATGAAACTTCAGGTTTCGGATGTTTTCTGAAAATGTTGTCACACATTCGGAAAATCGCGTAATTTATGTTTTGTCGGCAGACACGCTCTTAAATGTTACCCATGCGCAATCGTTCAAAACATATAAGTAAGATTCTTAAGCAGTCTTGAGTCACGATCCGGGAGTAACAGGCTGCGGTCCGTTTCATGCTCAAGCGCACCTTTATCCATTTCTATAATATATGTTACATATACTACAGATAAATGCGCGTTTAAGCATGAAATGGACCGCAGCCGTAGTCATTTCTTTTGAAAAGTTTGTCTGTGTCGTGTCTGTGTGTATGTGTAACGTGTGTACGTGTCTGTGTGTGTGTATAACGATTATCTAATTTTTTGTGGTAATGAGATGTGGCGCATCGCCTTGCCCTTTCTCCATGCCTTTTCCGTTTTCCACTGCGTCATCAAACTGCCCTGTCGCGGGCAGCGCGTCTTTGTGTTTATGAACGTTGTTTTGATCAGTAGTCTCGCTAAAATAAAGAGCGCATCACAAACAGATTACAGTCAATTGATCAAGTGTGTCCCTGTGTGTGCTTCAAAATTGTTTCAATTTTTTTGTCGCATACACAGCAAAAGTTCAAGTAAAAAAAAAAAAAAAACAAAATTTACTCATAAACATGGCATGGTCGTACGTTGAATCGAAAGATTTGCAAGTTCTGTTCGCACAAATTAACGAAATGTAGGTATTTCAGTTTTACTGATAATTTACACGACAATTGGGTTGTCAAATGTGCAGAAACACTTAAAACACTTACTTATAATCGGTGATTCCGTCTATAGTGATACGATTTTTGCTATCTTTCTTTTCGATTTCTTTGTTCTTTTTGAGAGGAGCTTTCTTTTTAGTGGTCACCTAAACAGTTGATAAAGATACACAGTTCGTCCAGCAAAGCAAGAACTCTATTTCCGGATTCGATTCCCGCGATATAATTTTGTTTGTTTTTTCTTTTTTTTTTTTTTGTTTTTTGTTTTTGACCGACGTTCCTCTAAAAAGTAATGTCAATTTCGTTTACCTTCATTTGAGTTCTTTTCCCACGTCCGAGGGTATCCGGCACCACGCGGTTTATGCCGCGCGGGAATGAGCCCCTATTGATGGGATTCGATGGAAACCCACCAAATTTAATCCCGCCGATAGATGTTACCTACGAAAAAAGAGTTCACTATTTGTTAAACTATTTGTTTACTGTTTGTGTTCATTCAACTGTAACACATGTCAAATCTGTCGTGTAAAATCATTTATGCGCGCAGCGAGCATCTTTGCATGTTTTTAATTCTCTAAAAACTATAAAATTTCTAAATGTATGAAATTTGAAAACAAGTGATAGTGTTCGCAGGAAATGTCGCGCGACCAAGTAGATTGGCAGGCACCGCATCGATCATGTGTAACATGAACGAAGCGATTCGACACCCCGAAGAAGACTCGCTTCCTTGATGTGTCCACATTGCGCCTTTGACATTGACTAATGTTTCTTTTTATGTGATATGACTTACCTCTCTTTGCTAAGAACTCCCTCCCATTTCTAAAAATAGAAACCCACAAGCGTTCTCTTTTACTTCAAAGTTAAAAATATAGCGAAGTATCCCGAAATCTCCCTATATCTCTCCGAAAACAATTAATAAAAATGATAATTGTGTTCATCGGCGTAAATTGTATTTGCAAACTGTATTAACAAATTGAGAAATTTTATATCTAGAATTTGGGACTTTGAGAACCAAGCTGGATGTACACGCGAAATATATTTATATTTTTTTAATGTGTAAATTGTTATAAAATTGTAGTTAATTTACATGTCAAAAACAATTATATATATATATAAATTTGTAATGTTATAATGTATAATAATTTTATACATATATAAAATTATATAATAATTTGCATATCTATTGTTTGGATCTTAAATTCTTAATTCTTGATCCGGTTTATATTTAATAAAGCTGTTTATGTAAATCTCTGTTGAATTGAAAACATAAAAGGAAAGGTGACACTTGGAATGTGTTGTGAAAAAAAATACGATTTTTAAGGAAGCAACAGGACACTTTTGGAAACTATGCGATCGTATCTGTTACGCCGACATATAAACAACAAAAGTATACATAAATAAATGATTAATCGAGTAAAAATTCAATGAAAAATTATTTTGTCGTGTAACAGAGCTTGTCTCGGCTAAAACAACTTAAAATAAGGAACACAGTTTAGTTAAAATACTCAGAGATATAAAATATACACAAATCTTTATTTTTTAAACAAAGTCCATACTACATATAAAAAAACATGCAAATGCGGATAAATGATAATAAGACGAAATCACAAAGCTATGATGGATATAGTTAAAACGGATACGGATATTACAATTGTTGCGTTCAGCTAGCAATTGTTCAAGAACAAGTTGATCGACCATTTAGCAACATGATTTGGCTCTTATTTGTAGAACTAACAAACGTCGAATGTAATAAAACATTTTAGCAAATTGTCCTGCTGAACGCGGCCAATGTAAAGTACGTAGTTTTGTTTTTTGTCAAGAAGAACATTTTTATAAAAAAAGGTTCGTCGTGGAAGAGGTTCGTCGTAGCGCACAGCGAGGTATCTGCATTCAAAAGCTGGTCATTCAAATTTATTTTTGTTCTTTAATCATATTAAATAATTTGTTATTTTATGAAATAACAAAACTTTTGATAAACAAATTGGTTTGGAAATGAAGGTGTTACCGAACAGTTTGCAGGATGTTATGCATTTAATAAAAATTTTCTTGAGTTTGGTTTAACAAACGTTTCGACTCTAAATTATTTTCAATGTTTTCTGATTAAAAATACATACACTTTTGATAAAGTTTTAAAGAATATAATTTATTCACAAAGCTCATCATGTTTTGACTGCCGCAGTTGAGAAAAAAAGCGACACCGCCTGTGTTCAACTCTCGAGAGATTACGTTGGCAAATCCTCTTCTCGACCGTGCATAAACGAAACTTGTGTGATAGTTTCTCTGTCATTCAATTCCTGTTCGCACGTTAAAGAGGATCTGCACTCTACTCTCTCTATCAATTATAATTCCACTTTTTTTGCGTGATATTTGAATTATTCTGCCTCTCTCTATCAAGAGATTTCTTTTTTGGATCCACGCACCCTCTCCTATGACCGCGGAGAGCCTTCCACAATCGCTGCTGCACAACCGTGCACGAAGCGCACATATCTCGCGCGCCTCACACAGATAGCTAAATAGATAGATAGATAGA
>QVNV01009702.1:0-13981 GCA_014825455.1 Pseudomyrmex pallidus | reverse complement strand
TATTAAATATTATCAAAGGCTTAAAAAACAAAATGTTTTAAAAAAGAATTTATAAACTCTATGAAGACCTACGAAGTTATTTTTTTCTATGACGAGGGAATTAATTCACAAAGTTGTCATAAAATAACGAAAAAATACTCGAGAAGTTGGCGATCGATGTTGCGGAACGAGATAATTCTCAGCTGTTCTAACTCGTCGGAAGCTGCGGCGCCGAAGGTCAGGCGCCAATTAGCGCGAAGTCCGCGGTCGTCCGCCTGCCGTTTGAAAGAACACTTGGGGGAGAAAAAACCGATCCCGTAGAGTTTATTAAAAATACGAGATATAAGCACGGGAATGATGAAGTGGTCGCAAAAGCGACACCGAAAAAAAATTAAAACACTTCATGCAATACGAATGGGAGAAGATGACGCTCTGACTTGATCTGCGTAAGCAAAACGTACAGATGTACCTGCAGCGTCGTACACACTGCCTTATCGCTCAATTTAAACTATATTATCTTTCTTTTCATTTTCTATCATATCTCGAATATTTCGAAAACAATAACTTTATCAAGTTCTTTTAATCTGTAAAATCAGTAGAAACTTTATTCTAACGAGACAGATAATTTCCATACACGCGTGTTTTTATCTGTCAAAACTCAAAATTTTTTCAACAAAATTCTTTTTAAACTTGTTTTTCTCTCTGATTATTGTTTTCTGCATATTTAAGTCATGGAATTTTCGATACAGGAGAGAGGAGGTGCCCCGTGCAATAAAGAATTTTGCCATTAAAGAAAAGGCGGTGAGATTTAGAGTGACGGTGAGTTGGGTTCATTCTCATATATACGCACGCGACTTTCACGAGCAGTTCACGGGGCCTCATCTCGTGCTATTTTCGTTTCGGCGGTTTTCGAGACGCGAAATGAAAATAAAAGAGACGAGTACGTCCCCGTGATCTACGCTCGTGGAGCACTGCAGCTCTGATTTATCGGCTACCCCTCTTCGCACCCCTCCGCCCCATCCACACGTCACACAACGACGCGGCCACACCACGTTATCGCTACCGGAATGGACTACGCTTTCGTGCTCCGCGGAGCCTCTATGCTGATCACTATTGTATGCTCGACTATTCGTCTGAAATGCACTTTTATAAATAGAATCCACCGTGGATATCTTCAGGCTGCCGGACTATTTCGCCCTGAAAACGCGCGTCTCGACCTTCTAAGCGAAAAGCGCACTGTGACGCGCATGTTACGCTGATCTAGATTCCATTCTTTGATCTCTCGGAATCCCTTTAATTTAAAAAACAAAGAAAAAAAAACACAGAACTCTATAATTAAACGATAATGTTTCGTATTAAATTATGACTTCGGAGAAGTCAGCGGAAAGAGCTTTAACGGAGTTTATACTAATTTATATGACATCGAATCTCGCGGTGTATAACGCGGCATATGAAACTTGAATTTATTTTCATGGCATATATCACGAGGAAGAATTCGCGTGATTTTTATTTCGGACGGCAAAGATCGATGATGGTTGCTTTGAAGAAAAAACAGGAATCCTAAAGAAAACATCCAGCTTCCGGAGAGGACGCGTAATTCTTGGCGCGATAAACTTTCGCAAAATGTGTAACATATATGCAGGGAAAAATTTTATTTAGATTTATTGTGATATGTATCGCGTGTGTGTTTATACGCGTGGTGTGTTTACTGTAAAGTAAATTTGCATGCGTATATCGAACGCGTCGTGTGCCTTTTTACAACTCGGCTGCCAGTGACATTGATCGTTTCGCTATAGGTAGCGCACTCGCGACTGTATCTCCGGGTAGTGCACTTTTACAAATGGAATTCGTTGCAATTTTTCTCCTCGTTTCGTAATCTTTTTCGTCCGGCTTGTTTTTCTTAATTTGCTAAAGCAAAATCATCTGGTGTTTTCAAGTGGTTTTGCAAGTAATACATGTGTGTGTATACATGTAGTGTGTGAGAGAGATCACACACGCACATTGTTGTCTGTTTTATTGGAACGGATGGAATAGAAATTTTATTGTCTGTATTATTAGAATCTACATCTCATGTCGATCGTAACGCATTCTCGTTTATACAAAAAGCTAATAAAGAACTATTTACTATTATTTTAACGTGTGCGCGCACGGAAAGAAGATGATATTACTTTCGACGCCCGGTGGTGTAATATCTTTTAGCCCGAAGGTGAAAAACATAGTGAAGGAGGAAGATTGAAAGGGAAGGGGAGTTTGAGTGTTTGCGGAGTAACGCGAAGCCTCAACGATGCCTATCTGTTTGCTGCGGCACCCCTGATTTTTCAAACCCTTATTGATATAATGTAATATTAATGCTTGCAATGCCAGTCTTGGCACGCTTACCGTTGGTAAATATTGAAAGATACCGCGCAACCCGAGAATACTGGGTGACTTTTCAAGAAGTGCGCGCGTCGCAGAAATCTCGATTGTATTATCGCGTGCAAAAAGAATTAGCGAAGAGAGACGAAACTTTTTGTGCGCAGATCGCACGTCTTTGCCTCCGATTATGTTTATGTATGTGTCAGTATTTTATATATCTGTAGATAAATAGTACGATAACAATAACATTTTATATATAGATAATGAGACAACTTTAATTTCTTTAAAGTTGTAATTAAATGACATTTCGCTATTTTGTGATTGTATGCTACGCGCTCTAGTGTTTGGTTTCACAAAGCTAGAGGGGCAAAAACAGAGCACGACTCAGCCCCCAGCCCTCCTCACTGAAAGATTGTTTAGTTCCTTATGCAAAAGCAGATCGTGTTCACCCCCTCTGACTTAATGGCCTGGAAAATTATTATGATGAAATCTGCCGCCCCAACCCTCTCGTGTAACCGAACCTAACTTCCGACCCTTCGCGACCTACCGGCACCCACCACCGCAGGGTTGCTTCGCAAGTCTTAACTCGGTTTCGATTTTAACTCAAATTCTTTCAATAATTTACAAGTACATGCAATTACTTTTATAGACTCTAGAAGACACAATTGCGGAGGAAAGTCTGTTTTTTTTTTTTTTTTTAAATTGTACATTTGAACATTTGTGCTGCTGTTACATTGATTTCTTGGGAAGGAAAGTGTCGATCAACCATAAATTTTACATAATTGTTTCTTCTGAATGCACGCATGCATGTGCGATAAAAATATAATTATTTTAATATAGAGCGAGTGCAAAATATTATATATATAATTTGCAATTCTCTCGCACGCTCATTGATACCTTTCTCGCGTGAAGTCAGAAAGGTATCGATCAACTTCTCTCCAGTTTTTATCGGGAGGGCCGATCGGAGCGCGCGTCTTCTTCTGCAAAACTTACGTGAACTCTTGGTCGTCGTCGTCGATATACGCCGAGTTATACGTACATTTATATATATAGATATAGGGTGAGCCGGGGAGCTGCGCGATGAATTACGACCGCTGGGCCGACCAACCTAGCTACAGCACTAAAATCCGGACTGATATATTATTACGTATTATTGCTCCTGTTCGGTTATTTATACCCATATAACATAATGCCTCGCGAGATTCCGAGAAGTCGGCGATACGTTACCGTGCAGCTTCCCTCGGGATCGAGATCTTATTTTCCGTATCGGTCATAACTTAGGACGGTCTTGCTACGTCGAATATTATCTATCACTTCAACTCTTTCACGGCTCGTTGAAGATGTCTCATGCGCCATATCTGTACAGTCTCCTCGTGTACATGTGGTACACGAGGGTGCTCCACTAATTCTCGACATTGTTTTTAGCGACGCTTCTGAGATAAATTCGCGCGGGTGAATTTTCTGCAACCGAAATATCAAAACACTGCGTAAGATTTTTTTTAATTTACAAGCACAAAAAGTTGTTCATACACCAGACCACACGTAGATTGACTTTATAGCAGAAAAGCGTGCCACGCACACACATTATGAACTTTATACAAGCTAGCATGTGCTGTGAATAAAGCGAGAGCAACTTTTGTGTTAATAATTTTATTCTGAAGAAAAAACGAACAAGAACGAAGTTTTTTTTTATCGAATATTCTGCGTACTAAAAACTTTGGCGATTTTATTTCCTGAACAAATATTCTGTGACTCGATACGCGTACAACATGATATTTAAATTTAAATTTAAAATAAATTGACGGATGTGATGATGGCGTGTGAAGAACGTGTATAGAACGAGCAAGGGAGCAAGGGAGCGAGAGAACAATACGTCACAAAGTATGTGTATCCGACTTTCTCGCAACGAGAATAGACTCGCTCGCAATTTGGCTGAGACCGAGGAACGCACACGTTGATCTTACATCCCGCGGTTTTTATGAGGAGAGGATCTCCGGCGTTACGAGTCAAGATCTTCAAATATTTACTCGTAATGCGGACATCCTTCCGTCGTCGAGTAGCACGCCGATAAACGAGGAGGCCTGCTGCCTCCAGACGGTCCTGCACGACTTCTGGGTTTGTTTTGTGTGACTTCGTTTTAACCGCACGTGCTACGCACGAGAGAGAGAGAGAATTTCGTCATCTGGTGTTGGCCTGCTAAAGTTCACCGTGACGAGAGAATTAATCGGCCACGACCGAATTATGCACATCGTATAATGAGTATACCGCAAATAATATTGTCTTGTCGCCTTCAACGCGAATAAAGAGACAGAACAATGTCTAAATAAAATTATAATATTTAAAAAACAATAATATGATATCTCTGTTGAATAATATTACGAGAATTTGTTATTCAAAGCATTCGCATATATTTGCTGTTTTTTAATTATTTATGTAAAATTTACTTACTTATTTTATATTGCCGTATTACATATAAACATTACCATACATCAACTATACGAAATTTTTTCGGTAAAAAATTTACTCAGCAATTATGAAATTATACAGACATATCAACCTTGTTATGAATGCAGTATGTGATAAGAAAATATGAGAAGAGCCAAAGATCATTTTATCAGTTATCTATTTCAATTTATCACCGTTAAATACGCATTACGCACAACGGTGATGTTTCATAAAGTAAGCCAGAATTCGGGATGTTATCTATAAATATTTATTTATACTACATTTTGTTTTATCTTAAATAAACTCGCAGATAAATTAAAAGTTACTTAGACGAAAACACGTATACTCTATATTTTTGTTTTGACAGACTAATTTTTATTTGTTAGTGCTACGCAAAAAACAAACAAAATGATAACAAGATACGAGATGCTCTGTTGAAATAGAGTGATAAAATAAAATGCAACTTTATATTTTTCTTTCTTGCAATCGCGATAATATATTCGGATGAAATATCAAACATACACACACACACACACACAGATTGTAAAATATTTTTTTTGTTTCAAAGCATATGTCGTAACAATAACCGAATAATCAATGTAACGAAGCGTTACTGGTGTAAATCGCGCGATAAGTCTATTTTTTTTACATCTGGGATATTGTCGTAATAAGTAAATTTATCTCTCCAAAAACGAGTCAACATCCGTAAAACAGTAAGGAGCGATACTCACTTGGCGCTTTGATAATAAATATTACTTGCGTTGCTCGAGAGAAAATATAATTTAGTCTTTTACGCAAGCGAAAAAAGAATTGATTATCGCGCAATGCGGTCTACGGTATATCACTATACATCAGAACTGTCAGTGTTTTCGTTGAACACTCGCGCTTACACACACACACACACGATTGTAA
Organism: Pseudomyrmex pallidus; assembly: GCA_014825455.1. Classification (NCBI taxonomy): domain Eukaryota; kingdom Metazoa; phylum Arthropoda; class Insecta; order Hymenoptera; family Formicidae; genus Pseudomyrmex; species Pseudomyrmex pallidus. Next base: position 8,290 of record QVNV01009702.1, on the reverse strand, counting down.
AATTTGTGGTAATTGTCACAGTAAAATGGTTCGCGATGATGTTTCTTGTAAATTGTACGACAAAAAGGCCGTTGAAATTCTTCGATCAACAACGGACACGCATTTTGGTCTTACTTTTTTTGTTCTTTCTGCTGACGAATTGTGCATCTGGCATGATATCATCTGTAGAAACTTTGGAAGCTGTCACGGCGCGTAGAGGGATGGTTTCTGATTCTTTTCGTTCGCGTAACGCATTTCTTGAGAGAAAGAGAACGCGGCGCACCCGACACACCCTTCTACAACGTACGAGGGACATTTACATCGGTATATTTAGTCTGACGCCCACGTTCATAACAGTTTATGTCCGATATCGCTGCGCTTTTGTCACTGTGAGCTGCGAACAAGAGAAGACAGGAGGGTTAAAAAACTGTGATCGCGCACGAGAAAAGAGAAGGAAAGTACGAGAAGTAACGTAATTTACTTCTCGATGTGTGTGCTTCGTTCCGATAAAATAAACTTCCGTTTCTACAAATGGGATTCTAATACGAGGAAAGAGTTGGTTACGATCGCGCTATCACTTTGCACTTTGCACATGTGTGCAAAAGTATTGCTTGCATATGTCAAATATTCGCAGCGACGTGCGACTTAGCGTTGTGCTTGACATTTATATCTCGCGAGAAAATAACATAATAAATAATCCCGTGCATATTTATCCCGATAAAGAAATTCCTCGATTAGCGTGTCATACAATAAAATTATTATCAGACTTTAATTAATAAAATGCGCATATATAAGCACGCAACATTTCGAATATTAAATTATTATACAGGTTTGTTATTTTTAGCTTGTTACATGTGCTCGACCGTGTAAAATCGATTACATAACTTGCAACCTAAAATATACGATATCAGCCTCATCAGTGTGTGTGTCAATTAATGAAATAAATATTTAATCATATACACACATCTGCAAATATACACAAATATTTTCTATATTTTCTCAGCCGGTATATTTAGACGTCAGATATTTAATGATCGGAGAGTCTCTCGCAACTCTCGCCGGCGGTAATTTACAATGGCGCATCAATAAGATTAGCGACTTCCGTGAGAATTATTTTTATATCGAGCCTCCGACAACACATTACACCGTAATTGATGGCAGTACGTTACATTCGCCATTTTTCCGGCGGCGAGAGTCCAAATAGATCTTTACACCATCTCTCCATTGAATGGAAATCGGACTGCTCTCAACACGCACTGCGACACATATCTATATGCAGCGCCGCGCGACTAAATAGATAAAGAGGGTTAAATACACGGTACGTCGGAGATTTATCTGGAAAATTGTCATTTTTTTTTTTTTTTTTTTTTTTTTTAACCACTTTTTAGTGATCGATGCGCGTGTGCATAGTAATACGTGCGAACCTAACGAATCGCCGCGCAATTTAGATAAATAACCGGGATATACATAGTCTTTGTACACTGTAAAATTTCCGGGTTTTAATGGCTCATTCATACTTGTCGCCATATAACTTGGGCGTCACAAATAAATCAAAGAGCAGCTTTCACGCGTGCGTGCCTAACAAAAGGGTGGGTTCTATATTGATATTGTAACACAACACTTCGTAATCGTCAAACTGGTTAGCGATACACTCATCAACTTGCTATCTCTCGGAAATGAAATAAGATTTTATAAAGTAACGATGATCGAACAAGAAATGCGACGTAAAAAAACCTCGATAACCTTCGATTAAGAGATCAAGTATAGGTATACATGTTTATTAGTAAATTATTTTCGGCTGATATCCGTGTGACATTTGTTATAACATATATATATATATATATATATATATAATTGTGAGACACAACGAAATAAACACGTCAAACATTTACATGTGACTTTTGAACTTTGTTCGTAGCTGTTGATACAACAAGTTTATTGCAAAACAAAAGTTGCCATTCCGGAAACATCAAAATAAACAAGAGTCTTAATATGAATATGGAATAAATATTCGTGTATTCGTCGGTGAAATGTCAGTTTTGTCTGTATGTATAATCATCAATTTGTCAGCTCAGAAAAACAGCGAAATATAAATGTTATAACTCAATATCGTAGATTCCAGAAACACTTTTTTAAAATTTTTATTTCGTTTCATTTAAGTCGCAGTTTCGACTCAAAACAAGTTGTCTTGCAGCCAATTTTTTCACTTCTACATAAATTCTCGATAACTTTATCCAAAAGATAATTTTCCAGAATTGGTAAATTTTTTTATATATCTGTATATATCAATATATCCAGAGGATAAAGTTATCTAGAAGTGAAAAAATTGGTTGTTAGTATTTAAAGATTTTGTCAGAACCGGAAAAAGAGATTTTACAGACCTGCAGAGGCTTTTCATAACGCAGAAGCAAGTTTCCGCGTTTGCTATTGATAGAACCCCATAGACAAGAGGCGTGCCTCTAGGAAAGATGCTTTTTCCTGAAATATGTAAAAGTTCCACGCACTACCAACGTCCTAAAAATACGAAACGATTGGGTCGAAACTGTACATATCGCGTACGTGTGCGGCAGAAGTCTCTCTCTCTCTCCTCTCCACAGACGCATATGCTCACATTAATATCCGTGTCGATGAGAGCGTCTGGAGGGCAGCAAGGAATGAAACTGAAAACGGAAGCCCTATTTATTTATGGGTGGTACGCCCCTCTGAAACTGAAGTAGGGTGTCGGGCACGCGCCACCTATCTTCCTCTTGCTTTCTTTCTTTCACCCTTGGTCCGCGCCTTCTCGTGTCTGGTCCTCTCTTGCGCTCTGCCATTTCTATTCTACTTTTATACGACTTTACAAGAAATGCTGTTACACTGATTGCGGACATCGTGTTTAAGCAAAGAGAGACGCTTAAACAGACTGCACGTCATATGTATCTTATCCACCTATACCCATTCGAGTTTTCTTTCCGAAATACATTAACTCAATCTGCACTTTACTCTAATTAATTTTATTCTGATGCTTTTTATTTTTACACACGCTCGGCCGCAAAAAGCTAAAATATGTGACTACTCGTGTAAGTAGAATACGTAGTTCCGTTATTCTGAACGGCATTAATCCAAGACCAAGCCAAGTGAGAATGTCCAAATGGAATTAAACATTTATTCTATTAGCGATTCATATACTGCATCTCCATCAACTTAACGTTGGACCGTGTTATGCATTATCGGATCGATATATCGGAGGATATGTTTCGAAGCGACTTTTTCAACGACGTTCCCTCCAAATACTGCGAGCCAGATAATCGTGTTCAATCAACGATGATTGCCAATGACGCGCGAGGCGTGTTATGGCGCCTAATAGATGGCTCAAAGTCGGTAGCTCCTTGTCCCGAAGATTCACGAACGATACGCCCGTCCCGGAGTGATTGATCTCAGCAGAAGAGCGTAGAGGGAAAAGCAGATAAGCAGCTGCTCTCCCTTGGCACGTGGGCGACATAATCTAGCGATGCTCTCTCCCTCTTCTCTTCCACAAATTCACGCACACGTCGCGCACCCTTGTCACGAGTGCGCCGAAGACTCCGAGACTGTGACTTCTTTATACTCGCATTACTCGCTTAAAACCCGTCTAGACGTGCAAACATTCTGTTTTCTAGTCGCTAAGGGGCACTACTCGTACTATCCCGACGTTGGCATTGTTCGAGCGTTTTCTTGTAATTTTGACCACGCGAAAATAAACATCACGTTCGATTGCTGCTGATATTATTCGAAACGCGAATCTTTGTTTTTTCTCTTTCTTTCATACCAAGCGAACAATCAGAGATTTGTGGATTCCGACTTCTAAAAAAAAGTCAAACTTTTAAAATCTATTAGAACTTACCAGAACTTACACCTCGTGTAACATTAAATTTATTGGACAGATCTGTTTGATTCTAATCTTCTTGTAAGATAAAGAGAAGATTAGAAATCTGGAATTTCAACACGAATTCTGTTATATTTTCTTTCTTCGAGATAGATATTAAGAATTTTGGAAACATATTGAGATATAAAATACAATGTATATAACATTGTCACTTAGCCTGACGCATCATAAAAGCTGGACATGGCACTAAAATTAAATTTTACTTATACCAAATACAATACCTCGACTGCCAACGCGGAATGGCCGAGCAAATGTCGCGAGAACAACACGTATAACAGGCAGATAACCAATGCTCCAGTATTGTGTCGACTACAGAAGCGTGGGCGACAGTCTGCTGGTCAGTTGGCCAGGAAGAGAAAAAAAAGACAGAACGAGAGAAAGAAAGAGGGAAACAGACGAAGAGCCATCGAAGGAAAGCAAGCCAGCGCGAGAGAAAGAGAGATAGTGTAAGTAAGAGAAGGCGACACACAGCTGCGGGGGTGTCTGCACTTTCTGGGCAGCTGCATATGCGTGAGAGGCTTGCGCGCTTGCTGACCACCGAGAAAGAGAGAAACCACCAAACAGGGCAACAAGAAGGAGAGAGAAGGAGAATAAGAGAAAGAGGGAAGGAGAAAAAAAGAGAGAGAGAGAGAGAGTGGTAGAGAGAAAAGGAGGAAGTAAGGGAGAAACGAGATCGACTGACCATCGGCTCTTCTACTGCATTGTCCAGCATCATTGAGGGCGCCCGTGCCCATTAGAAGGACGCATGCTCGCCAATTCCCATTGATAAAGTCCTTCGGGCTTTTCACCATTACTCCCCATTATTCCAGTGCTCGTTCACTCACCCCTGTCGTGATCGTGCTGCGTTCCCCGGTACCTGCGGGGTCCACGCGTGGAATATTTTATAACCCTCAGGAAAATGGGATAATGCATCCCGCGTCGCCGATACTTCTGTGCTCTTTCTGCTCCACCCCCTCCTTTTTGCCAGCAATAATCAACGCCCACGCGTTTCGTTGCCTCTATTTTATACATATATATATATACACATATATATATGTGTATGTACACATATATCGAGTAGAGTATTCTGTCTATGTGCGCGCGCGCGTATATGTGCGTGCATACGCGCCAACTGACCGAACGTGAACGCATAGGGGGATGGGCTCTATATATATATGGTCATCAGAGAGATTTATTCCTGGCCAAGTTTTAAGCGTTTATTTGGCAACGCACAATGAGCGACGATTAACGCTTCGACTATATGTCAGTTAAGTTGGTTTTTCAACCGTTTTTCCGTTGGAAGCTTAATTCTTCTGTTGTTTGCTTGTCGGTCTTTTGCAAAAACCTACGTTATTTTCGACATACATGTGCAACACACGGTTAGGCATTATGTTTAATAGGATCAGTTATAAAACACTTAAAAAAAATATTTAAATTTATATAGAGATGAAGACGCGACTGTTATTGCGACGTGATCAATTTTTATAAATTACTTTACGCACGCACGACATATGAGAAGGCGCTGATGCAAATGTAACTAACACAGTTTCTGAAAATGAACTTTCAAGAGAAAACATGTCATCGCAGAGATTTATTTCCAGCTCTAGCAAACTCTTTATAAATAGTTTTATTTGGCTGCGCGCACAAATGTGAAACATTTAATACGACAGCCAGTTTTATATGTTCTTGTTATGAAATTATTTATTTATGTACAAGAGAAATGCGCAATGTGCACGTATATGAGACTACATCTCTTGTGTACTTGAATGTGTATATAAATATACAAAAAAAATTATTATTGCGCATTTCTTGTACATAAATAAATAATTCGTATATATATATATATTTGTAACTACAGCCTTCGCTTTAGCAGAAAAAATATCTGACTTGTATATATAATTATAAATAAATATATTTGATGTCGTTTAGTAACACAGACACGATTATGTATAGTGTATGTGTTACAAAACATACTACGTATATCAAACATACAAAACCTGGAAAATAATATTTTACGTCACAAAATAAGTCGCCTCAGTGACAATAAATTTATCGCAATCTATACGATCAGATACGGTCTCGTCGCATTTCGCTGGATTGATTTTACGTCCGGTGATGAAATTGCGAGCGGCAATAATTCACGAGATTCTCGGTTATACCGGTTTACTCCCACACATCTACACTACGCGACTAATAAAATGATCAAACCGACCTTCGATATCGCGAGCAGACGGCAACTTAACTATCTTAACGGCTCTTAATTATCATATATCGCAGTAAAATCATGTAGCGTGAATTTGATTATTTCGAAGAACTGAAAGAACGATACGCGGAGGAACGGACGAACAAAGAAGTGTGAGAAAGGAAAAAGAAAAAATAGAAAGGAAGAGATAGAGAGAGAGAGAGAGAGAGAAAAAGAAAGAAGAAATCTCGCGTACATACAGTTGAAACTCTTTACCTTAAATCTCAAGGGAACAGATAATAATTTGAGTTGTAAAGATTTCAACTTCTCCGGTGTTTCTTCCGAATTACAGAAACTGGGAAGAAAACTAACGTACAGAGATTCAAATATTACATTATTTAATATAATGTAATATTTAATGTATTGAAAGAGAGAATTATTCTTTTTATATAACTATACTGTAAATACTTGTGCGTACATACTTGGTTTGTTTTATGATTTTACTAGTTTCTTATTACTTTAAGATTATTATTGCCAGAGGCTTTTTACAGTAATAATTACTGTAAGAATGAGTATTTTAAACATAATTATTTGACCACGCAATTATTTTTTATTTCTACTATAAAATATATATATTTTTTTTAGTGTGGTTTTCTTAATTTGCTCTATTATTACTTAGGGGTTAGATACTTTATTATACCTATGGGGATATATTGGACTGGTACTGCATTAGTGCCGCCAGATTGACTGGTCAAACGCCGTTTAAATTGCGTTCAGAACAATGTTCACGTGCTGCCATTGCGTGGCACGTATACCTACTGCGCATTCTTCTTCTTTTTCTTCTTTTTCTTAGGATCTCAGCGTGTCGCGGACGAAGAAGAAGTTAACTAAACGATTTAACCGTATCTATATGTGTGCGCCAGCAACTGGCATGACTAATACGCCACATCGCCAACATATGTACTTAACCGTCTGAGGTTCATTCTTACTATTACGTCGTTCACCAGACGCGGTATATAGTATACATTTTGTTTACAAATAAAAAAAACCTTTTTGTTTCCAAATAACTAAAAAAAAAAAAAAACGATAAAACGCCGTATCAGCAAGTATTTTCTTTATCATATCAGAAGACTTTACTATTAACAAACGAGTCGTTACAATTAATGAATCATATCGTCCATGTGTCATTGATAGGAATAGATTGACATATACGTGCGCGCGTTATTGTTGCTATCGCACAAATTCAACTGGATGTATTTATTTAACTAGGATTTTCACGACGTATATTTAGAATTGCATGATAGAATTTCACAAACGAATCGGTAATCACGAATATATTCTTGAAACCTCAATAAAACGAACTCGATGAGAATTGTGACAGAGAAATATTAAATTATTTAGAAAATTCGCTTTGAAAAACACCGTTAAATTCAGATTTTTTTTTTTTTTATTCTTTATGCGCACGGAGCGTTTCGAAACTACTACGTGCGCAATATATAGGTACGTTACTCGAAGCCGTTTATCGAAAGGAACGTATCTTGAATATTTCACGACACGTGTCGAGAGTGTAAACTAAAGATAAACTGCATGATGAAATTAAAATCTTGTGTATACAATAAGAGTGCGTTATCTTTCTGTTGTAAATTGCACGTCAATTTTTTTCTTTTTTTAATTTTCCAAATATTCCAAAGCTCGCAACCTCGTCGGAAGAAGAACAAGTATAGAACGACGAGCACGTTGCGAGAACACATTGCCTAAAGCATTTAAATAATAATCCGCCGTAACGAGAGTAAATCGCGGCATGACTATAATATTCGCACGCATCACGCAAGCACATCGGCCGGTGCAGTTAACGCAAATGCCTTCGGCATTTTTTTCCCTCTTCCTCTCCGCGCTTCTTTTTTTCTCTTTCTAACGTTCGTGTTTTATTCTCTCCTCCTTTCCACGCTTCCTTATATCCTACCATCCTCTTCTTCGTTATTGCCGTGATGATTATTACGATTATTATGGCACGGTTCGCGGTTGTCGTCATAAAAGCTATGTCATAAAAAAGAATCGAGCCCGCCAGGGGCACTTCTTAATAAGCGGCACTGCAGGCGCTGCATAGCGTTCACACACGCACACACATACACACGCATACGCGAATCTCGAGACACGTTAACAATAGCGGGAACACTATTTAAATTTTATATCATTACCTTATGTTGCATTTTTTTTCAGATAGATGACGATCAAATAGTGCATTT
>QVNV01009700.1:0-16247 GCA_014825455.1 Pseudomyrmex pallidus | reverse complement strand
GTGTAAGACAAAACTATTGAGAAATATAGTATAGTAGTCGAATCAAGTGCAGAAACACGTCGCGACACGAAATTAAAGTGGTAATCACACGAATCGTATCGAGGGGAGAACACAAATAATGTGAAACAATTAAAATTGAATGTGCGTGCATCCCGGTAGGATTTCTCACGGTTCTTCACCGGTCGGATGAGATATTTTAAGGTCAGCACGCGAGTTCTGCATTAAAATCTCGAGTTATTTTCTGCGTAATCGATAACGCGCTACGATATGCGCTTCTAATCGCGAACAGTATTGAGTTACCATTAATAATCGAAGCGGAAGGATGAAATAAGCGTGGAACTGCGCGACCGCGCAGGAAGGAAGACGAAAGTTCGGAAGAAGGCGAGAGAGAAGGCGCGACGCAATCGTAAGCAACAAAAACAAGGACGACGAAGAGGAGGGGCCGGTGTGCGCAGCACCTGGGACCTGCCGAGGGGCCTAGGAGGGAGCGGAACCACAGGTGCGGCCCCGGGATGAAGCACGGCCGTGCAATGTTGTACGGTCCGTCGTGGCGCGGAGAACAGGAGCGTTGCGCGACTGTTTCCTGCTGTCCGCCTGCTGATCCTCGCGAGTCGCGAGTCTTTTTTTTTTCCGGCCAATATCGCGTTTCGGTTCTTGTTCGGAAAATCCCACCGCGCGCACGTGTGGACGCAGAATAATCGGTAAAAAAAAACCGTTCGAGACAAGCGGATTTCCCGTAATAATCTTATTAAACTTTTTTGACTTATGATACCTAAGGTGTTGCATCTTCTGGTCGGTGGTTCTTCTCGTAGATTCCTCGCACCAAAGTGAAACATATATATGTATAGAAGTCGACGCTGCATTCCCGAACGGATTGTACGGAGATCTCCTGAGATTCTTTTTTTTTTCTTTTGTTTTCCGGTGTACACGTCACACGCGAGAGGAATAACAAGTGGGGCCTCACCACCAAATCCTGCGACAGGTAAAAATTCTCTGACTCATCGAAATCGTACAAGCATTGTAATTGCGAAATACAATGCGCGACGAGTGTATTGATGATAGTGTAAAAATAAAGTTTCTTTGTGTACACACAAAGTCTATTTGCGTATCATTTGCAAAACAAATAACTTTATCTGTAGTTCGATACAAGTGTTAAACAATGTCGGAACAACCGGTTAGGAAGAAAATATTTGTATAAATATTTAAATAATATCTATACAAGTATGTAAAAAACTACAAACAATTATATATAGTATTAGTTATATATATAAAAAATATAAAAGTCCGAAGACAAAGTCCAAAGATCAAGAGTAATAATCCGCTGTTTACGTTTCTTCCTTAGTTTACTTAGGATTATCAAACAGAGCCGTAATATTTTTCGACGCGCTTTCTCTCAATATATACCGCGCCACGCCGCTATAAGTAACCATGCCATGGTCATCTCACGTTGCATGATTATAAGAGCACGCACGAGCTCATCTAATGTTCGAAGGAGAGACCCCGAAGAAACGGTGATCTTCGACATCACCTGCCGCGTGGGTGAGCCAGTTTTTGTTTCCCGTGTACACGACTCGATACGCGACCTACTTTGAAGCTAAAGCACTTGAAATTGCCGGCGAATGTTGTCGCAGTTGCGCGAACGCAATTATTCCGCATTGATAAGATCAATGTTGCAAAAACTTATTTGTAGTTTTACTCTCCGACTTGTTTTATTGGCGGTATTAAATGTGAAAAATAGAGAGACGGAGAAGAAACACAATTTGCATCTATAATAGGCACCTGATTTTGTTTATACATACAATTTTTTATGTAAATTTATAGATTGAAAGCGATGCGTGAAATCTTCCTTGACTGACGTAACGGCTCTTGTCCGTGTAAGTAAAAAGCTTAAAGTTTCTTTTCCAAACGCGCGTCGTCATCGTGTAAAGAGCCACGCACAATGAAGACCGTCATTTCCTGTCTGATATCCGCACTGGTGTCGGTCTCGATCGTCGAGTCGATCAACGATTGCGACGATCCGAATTTTCACTCACTGGAAACGCAGGAATCGTCCAGGCGAGAGTGCGGCCCGGCTTTCAAGAATCGCTGTTACTGTCTCACAACGTGCTACGACGATCGTTTTCAGTACGTCGTAAATTGCACGAACGCCGGTTTCAAAGACACGTCTCCGCTGCTGCATCTTCCCAACGAAACGCAAGTGCGTAGCAGACAAATCAATACAGACAAAGTATCAATGAGAGAGTTTTATTAATCAACTTTTTCTGATGCGCCTACCAGGTACTTATCTTCACGGGGAACGAGCTGGAGGAATTACCGTGGAACGTGTTCGGTACCCTGGACAACTTGCCGTATCTCCGAGTGATCGACATGTCGAATAACAACATACGCGAGATCCGCGGCAAGGCCTATCATCACGTGCAACACGTGGAACGACTTATACTCAACTTCAACAAGCTCTCGCTGGATCCTGTAAGAAGCCATCCGAGAGTGTTCTCCAACTTCGTTTCTCTTCTGGAACTGCATCTGACCGGCGCCTTCGAGACCGGCTCGCCGAAGAACCTGGCGTCTACGCTTCACGATATCTTCGTTAAGAGGTATTTTGCGAAAGTTTTTTTTATTCTTCACATTTCCGTTCGCGGAAAATCATCTTCACTTTGTGTGAATTTTGTGCAAATATTTTCAGCAATCTCACGAAGCTCATAAAGCTTCACTTGGAGCAGAACAACATCTCGGAGTTTCGGGACGCCAACGTGTTCTGCGATCTGCCGAATCTCCTGCATCTCTATCTCGGCGACAACAATCTGACCGCGCTGCACTTCAACCTGTCGTGCCTGCACAATCTCAGCTTCCTGGACCTACGACGTAACAAATTCACCAAAGTCCTCGAGCGCGATCTTCACGTCATCGACCATCTCGCGAAGCACAATCGATCCTTCGTCGTCGATTTCTCGGCCAATCCCTTCGAGTGTTCCTGCAAACTGAATCCGTTCGTCAACTGGATGAACAAGACAAAAGTGTCGATCGCACACAAATCCAGCTTGCAGTGTTACGAAGGTACGCAATGTTTTCTCTTCTCGCGCGTTCTTTAAAAAAAAAAACACATTGTTAATAAGATTTTTGTCGCCCTTTTGTTATCAGGAAATGCAAGATTCGATTTTTACGAGACGAAGAATTGCGTGCCAAAATTATCGGCTTCCACTCGACGTGGCACGACGGTGATACTTTGCTTTCTCTCGGTCGTGCTGATCATACTGATGTGCGCCTTGTTCTATCTGCAAAGAACGAAGCTCCAGAAAAGGATCGAGCCGGTGCTCGATTCAATCAGCAAGAGAGTGCGATACACGTCGATAGCGACCGGCGACGCTCGCGAAGATGTATAAGAAGGAGAGAAGTCACAAGTGAAAAACGTCACTTTTATCTAGTGAAAACTCGTCAATTAAAGCAATGGACAGTTAAAGAGCGCGTGTAAGAAAAGTTGTTGTACACGTAAAACGTTCATTTAAAAATATCCTTCTTATAATCTTTTTTTTTTTTGTTTTTTATACGTTGAATTAAAATTTTATTTATACCGTTCGACGTCGCGCGTGTCCGCAGCATAAAATAAGACTTACATTTCCACGCTTAAAATGTTTATATATATACACCATATGTGAGATCATTAAGCAACGTATCGAATTGTAATTAACACAAGCATGTTCGTCTAATGTTTTTATAAAAATGTGATCGCAATCTATTCGTACGAATAAATGTTATTTATTGTAATTCTTGAAATCTCTGTACCGTCACGCTTCTCTTTCTCAGATGTTACGCGTATAGATAGTCAAAATGACGAATGAACAGACATTGTGAGTGTCTTCGACGTTTATAGCAGGTGCGACTTGGCGTGGTGTTATTTCTTCTTATCAATAATTATCGGAGCGTCGACATCTTATCCGAGATTAGATATCGCGCGCATTATATGTGTTAACCTGTCTGTCATAGGACGTTGTTTGCCCGAAGTAATTGTATCGCAAAGCGGTTGTTATTTAACGCAGTTCGCATCAGCATTTTCGAAAGTGTACTTTGCATATGTTTGCTCTGAGTTTCGCGTCGTCGCGCGTAAACAAAAAGAAGCATGACGCTCGTCGGACGACTTCGTCTTGATGAAGTTGTCAGTTCGTTACCTGAGATCGGGCCGACACCTCCAGACGGTGGCTACTCGTGGTTCGTTCTCTTCGGTGTTATCTTCATTCAGGTTCGCAAGTGTCTCTTCGGTGACGATCAGTCAAGTGAAAATTTTGTACTATTGTTTAGAAATTAGATCTCTGATTTGAATCGCACAATACGCAATTGGTTTTTTACATTATTTTTTTTTCTAAGTACTTAATATAATTTAGGCACTTAATAATAATTAATTGAGCAAAAGTTGAAAAAAATTACTCGAACTGTAAGACAATTCTATTTTTTAATGATTTCAATATAGTAAGAAAATAAAATGAGAATTTTTGATATGTCACGCCTGTATTTCTCAATATGCCCTGTATATGGCACCTTTTATAAATAAATTTTGCATATCTTACACTCGAGAAAAAAAAATTGTAAAATATATACATTTAGTGCAAAATATAAAAAGAGATCTTAATGACGAAAGATGTGTATGTAACAGATAACTGTGCCGAGCGTCTTGTCGATGTATGGCATAGTTCTGGGATATTTAACCAAGAACAATGCATTTTACTTCGACGTGTGGAGCGAGAAGATCACTTTAACGCCGATATTATTCGTTGCCTTCTGGAGTTTGGCGGGTAGTTATTTTTGTTTTTAATTGACTTATTTCGCGCGCGATAGTCTTCTATTTTTTGCTCATTGTATTTCAGATCCATGGACCAAAACGATTACGGATTTAGCGTCGATACCGCGCTTGGTCGGTCTCATCGGCGTGACTCTCCTTACTACGGGCGTGATAGCTTCGGGATATTTGGCAACTGGCGGGGTGGGCGCGTACTTAGCCAGCGTGAGCGCCGGAGCGGTGATGGGCATAGGGGCGAGTTTCGTGATTGTAGAAAGCGAGACTATACTGCGAAAACACTTCCGGGTGAAGTTACCGTTGGTGCTGATGCTGAAGAACGTCGCCACTTCCATCGGCTTCACGCTCGTCCCGTCGCTCACGCACTATCTGCTCGCGGAAACCGGAGTGAAGACAGGTCTCTTGATGATGACAATTGTCTTCATTCCCACCGCCCTAGGCACGCTTACTTTGCGTTCCCCGACTCTACAGCGAGCGTCACCTTACAGGTGAAAAAGAATTTGTTTATCTCGTCGTTTTTCGCACAGTTTTTTAAAGATTAATTAAAATTAATATATTAGAATTAATATTAATTATATTAAAATTAATATATTAATTTACTATAATATATTAATTTATTATTATGTTAAATTAGACTACTCCTGCCGAGCGAAGAAGATAACGAATTGGGTATCAGAATATCGGACAGAGAATCGGAAACAGATAGACGGGACATAGGCATGGACAATGTCGGTTACAATAACGGCGACAAAGACAGAAATGCCGCTCCTTTGTTCAGTGAGGTGAACAGCATCTACGCTTATCAAGAGCCGGACGAGGAGGACGTCGAGTTGTTCGTCAGTCCGTCCATGCGATCGACCAGCAAGTGGAAGCAGAAGTTCCGAGTGCTTCATTACTTCCGGTTCTGGATAGCTGTGATAACGTGGATCGGGATAAAAACGAGCACGCTCTTCTTCTGGATTCTGGTGCCCGTTTTGTATCTAAAGCGAGGAGGACCTGATTACACGGACAATTGGATGATATTATTGGTGGTCGCTGGTGTAGGCTCTTTTCTACCCGGTGTGGTTAGTTGTTGGACCGTCACCACCACCGTCCAGTGCAGAAGATTGTATTTCGGTGGCGCCTGCTGGCTAGGCAGTATTATTTTATTAAGTAAGAAACGCGTTTCTCTTTCGCAAATTTTTTTTTCCGTGCGAAACATCAAAGCATTTTATCATCAAAGCAACATTGTTAATTTCTTCAAATTTTCATTTTGTTTCTAGGTTTAACTTATACGAAGAACTATTATTCGTTTCTAATATGCTCGCTGCTCGGCGGTATCAGCATAAGCAGTTTGCTCAGCTGCCAAGACTTGACGCTCTGCGACGTGCTGGGTAATCAGTTCGTGCGCCGTTCGCACAAGTTGTTCTCAACCTTCGTCGGAATGGGCGTGCTGATTTTCTGTTTCGTGTACAGTGCGTATTTCGTAACATTGATTTTTTATTTGAGACAATTTTACAGAAAGGTTTATAAATTTTGTCTTTGGTACGCAACGCGCGCGTAACAATGTAACAGTAAAAGAGATGGATCCAACATTGTTTTCTATTTGTGTATCCGTTTTACTTTTTTTACAGGCGAGAATGTCTGTCTCCGCACGATCGCGTTGTTGCAGTTCCTCGGAGGAAGCTACTGGCTTTTGCCATCGATTTGGGATGTCATGCAAGCGCGAAGACTCAGAGGCTAATTCGATTGCAAACACGTTAATTCGTGAACAATCGATCCTCATCGATCGATTGTTCAGAATGTAAGGCGATATTGCACAAAGTGCTTTAAATATATACGCTTTACATTTCTTACAAGTTAAATGGGCAATAATCGAAGAACAAGTGTTTTTTACATTACACAAGTGTAAAGTTGTAAGTAATTCATTTGAATCTATTAATGTATAATAATAATAACGCGCATTATGATATATCACACTGGTTCTTGTCTTGTTGATAAAATTTAAATTTATATTCTATCCTGCTATATTATTTATATATATATATATATCCTTGCAAATTCTTTTATTGCATACATATTACTTATATGCTTCGGAGCAATGCTATTTTAATTTGCTCTTTTAATTTTTAGAATACAAAAACACAATTTGTGTCATAAACTAATTGCAAAGTAGACAAAATAAGCGAAATGTCGCGTTTTTTATATTTTTTACAAACAAACAATATAAAAGATTCGATAAATATGTAAACTATTTGTACGCATATTTAATAAAACTCGTACGCATAATCAAAAATGATAAAAGTGATACAAAAGATAAAAAAAATTTTTTTTTCTTTTTTTTTTTTACTTACTTAAGAGTAAGAATATCATAAAAATATTATATATATATAACAATTTGTTTTTAATTTATTAACGTATCTATATAAATTTCGTTAAATTGTCTAATTATGGCATTTATATAGAATTGTATTTATTCGCCAGATCCACACAACATTATTTTACCCTAAATAAGTTACTCTCTTTGAGTTAATAATAAAATAATTTTTTAAATGCTTTTTGTTATTGCGACGTACATATTGATAACTATGTATGATACAAATTATCGATATACAGGAATTGCCCGGTGACTGCATAGATTTGCACATTGTGCCTGATGAATACTACTTTACGTAGAGAAATTTCTTCATTTATGGTATCTTTTTATCCGTTCATCTTAAACTACTTATGCCCTTTTTTGTGGCGATATATGCACATATCAAAGTAGAGATATATAGATATAATAATTTACTTACAACACTATACGTACTTATATGTAAAAAATTATTGTATATACAAAAATGTTTCTGTTGCTCAGAATTATCGCAATAAGGTGGTTTATCACAAAATGGTATGAGAAAATGACAGAGATCGATAACATAAAAAAAAGCAAAGAAAAGATCATAAAAAATTTTGTTACTTTAAATGTTTTCTAAAAATCTAAAATGATTTTTGTGTTTTTAAGAAGCGATATTTCTCTCTCATTGTTACAATAATACTGACACACTCTTGCCACAGAAAAACATGATAAAAGTGCGCAAATCGATTTTTTCCACACTACTCAACATATCTTTTATAAAATAATTTTAGTGCGCTTTTTTATATCATATACATGTATCATATACATGTATGCGTAAATTTAAGTGCGCTTATACATGTATATAATATAAAATTATTATATATAATACATACATAAAAAAGGACATGAAAAACTGTTTTAAACGATAATGAAAGTAGTACCACAGACTTGCTCAATCTTAAGAAAACAGTCTATAATAAGCAAACGGTGGAAACAATTCCTACAATTCAACAAAGTGAATGAAGTTTTGTAATATTTCAAACCTGAATAGTTGAAGAACGTTGCGCTGCACGTTTTACGTTTCGCCTAATTCTGGATCCTTATCTGTTGCTTTACTGGGTCCTGGATTGTCACGCGATTTACTCAAGAAGCCGTTGAGCATTCGACTCGACTGTGGCTTTATGTTCCAGCTCACCGGTCGCGGCTGATTTAACTCATCGTATTCAGATTCATTGTTCTGCTTGATCTCGTCATAGACGTGTTCGACCTTCTTACCGTCCGTTTCGTCAATGCTGTGATACACGTTCAAGTTTGGATTTCCCATATCGGCGTCCCTGTTCTTCAAGTCGTATTGCAACCCGTACGCTCTACCTTTGCAATCGTCTTCATCGTCGGTGCACAGACCGAATTTAGCCTTCTCCGTGTTTATGTTTTTATGAAGATTATTTCGAAACTGGAAGTTGTTCAGTAGAGTAGTAGTGCCGTCGTCAAACTTCGAAGAACCTTGATACGCGTATACCGGATTGTCGAATTGATTTCGTTCTACGGCGAAAGCGACATTTTTAATTGCACCGCTCGGTGTAACATTCTCAATTTTTTTGTTTTGAACAAAATAATTTTGCACATAACAATTTTATCGAAAAAAAAAATAATAATAATAATTACCTGGTGAAGACATTGGCTCGGCTGTGTATTGCACTTGAGCTATCTCGTTCTTGAGGTCGGCCACCCTACGACGATGATACATCCACGCAGCCAATGACATGCAAATCACAACGATAGCCGCAAATATTACCGCCACTATGTGCCCGTATCCTCCTTCTTCCTTCTCTTGAATATTACGAGAGAATAATTGCTCGTCGCAGTTTTCCCCTGAGAACAAATTCATCAATAATATAATTTCAGATTATTTCTGTTAAAACAATTTTAATTTCTCGCAATATTGATTTTTCACATGTACTTCTCATATACCTGTGTAGCCATGTCTGCAGATGCAACCCTCGGACGGATGACACATGAAGAAGTCGTTTTTGCACTCGCAAGGTTCCATGCAATGATCACCGTAGTATCCCTCGGGACAAACTGAACCGAACGAGTATTTATATTTATTTTTAAAAATTTATTTTATTAACGTATAATATATATCACGAAACAATTTTCTGAACCTACTTTCGGTGCATCTGGTTCCGGTCCATCCCGACGCGCATCGGCAGTGGCCGTCGTTGGATCTGCATTTTCCGCCGTTCTGACACTTGCAGTGCTGCGTGCAATTCACGCCGTACGTGCCTTCCGCGCAAGGTGTTTGGCAATATTCGCCCTTCCAACCGGGTCGACACTGGCACACACCTGATTGAAAAATTTTGACATTTGAATAAAAGTCTGCCCTAAAAAACACTTCGAGAAATTTTCCAAAGTCTGCGCAACGCACCTGTTACATGATGACACTCTCCACCATTTTTGCAGTGACAATGATTTGCGCAATTCAATCCGTAGCGATTAGGAGGGCACGGATGTTCGCACGTCAAACCCAAATATCCCGGTCGGCAGACGTACTCGCCGGTAACGTGATCGCACGTCATGTTTCCTTAAAAAAAAATGAAAATAGCAATAACATAAAAAATGATTTACGCGTAGAGATGATTTTATTAGTCACATTTATTTCTCTCTAACTTTTAATGTGTCATATTTTTCTGTTATATGCGTAAGATTTCCGCTTTCAACCAAATAAGATAGATAAAACAAAGATTACGACAGAATTACTGAAGTTTCTGATAATAAAAGAACCGTCGGTGACAAAGATCGAGAGTCGTAGCGTCACAATTAGCATTTGCGTCAGTATTTACGTAAGTGACAATCAAATCGCTTCTTTATCACGAATTCTGTTAGCTGTACCGCGAAACACGTAGAGAACAATCTGCAAAACCAAGCGTCTTATCTACATTTCCGGATACCACAAGCAGGAAAAGTTTGGTTTTTCTTCTGATTATTCAATTTAATTATATAATGTGAAATGTATACCGCAGTGTTAAAAATATCTCGACTTATATAAAAATACGTTCCGTAAAATCGACTGACTCCGATTCTCGTGCGTTATGTAAACTTCGTGAATTAGAAAAATGATATGTACATAATTTAAGATGTTAAATGTGCAACGCAATTCTACCATAAGCGACAACACAGAGTTATTTACGCTTCAATGAAACACTATCTACAAAATCGATCATGCAATTTTACTTGTTATATATGGTAAATAATTTCTGACAACGTCGTGCAACGAGATCTTCAAAACTGTATATGTAGGCGGTCTTCTTTACCGTTCATTTTTTCCGGGCATTTCTCTTTGCATCTTAACCCGTACCATCCTTCCTTGCAGGGTTGCGAGCAATCGGGGCCTTCCCAACCCCTGGCGCAGACGCAATTTCCGCTCGTCGGATCACACGAACTATTGTTCATGCATTCGCAATGCGAGCGACAATTCTCGCCGTAAAGACCTTCCGGGCATTTCGTTTCGCATCGAACTCCTGTTTTAACGTTAAGGCAGAAAAAAAAACCGTCTCGAAAAAATCGATTCTACACTCGGCAGTTTTCTTATTCATTAAAATTTAATTACCGCGTTCATCTTTTACGATACTTTTTGTGCTCTTTTTCGTAATTAAGTTCCAAGTTTTATTTCTTGACTTGAATAAAAATATTTTTAATAAATTTAATAAGAATGAAAATAATATTTAATAGTTACAAAGATCATCGCACTTTGACGCGCGAGATATTCCGACGCATCAACAGCCGGACGCGTTAGTAAATTTGACAAACCTCGCCATTCTGGCTTGCAGTTGCAATATCCAGTAGCGGAGTCGCAGTCCACGGTGTTCTCCTCGACACAGTCGCAAGTCTGATTGCATCCGTTTCCGAAGAATCCCTTTTTACAACGATCCTGACACAGTGTGCCGGTGAAACCAGCCGCACACGTGCACGTGCCTGCGTGTGCATAGATAAAGTAACGCGTGTTTTTCGTGGTGCACAGGTGCAAGAGAAAAGAAACTCGTCGTACGCGCGTTTACTCTGTACATAATCTCGAGACTACTAATATATTTCAACGTACAAAAGACTTCTAAGAACTTTGTTCTAAATAGTTGCAAAATCTTAACGAGAAAAAGAATTGCCGTCTCGGCCAACACCTTACCATTTTGCGGATTGCAGGCGGCATTGTTAAAGCACTTGCACTTGCCCTCGCAGTCCTTGCCGTAGGACTTGTCGTCGCACGGACGATCGCACAGCACACCGACCCATCCTGACAAAACGTCACACAGAGAAACGTGTATAGTCTGAACGTACTTACCAACGTCGAATATCTTTTACATCGGAGATACTCCGAGAGGGAGAGAGAGACGCGATTCGTTAAATTTCACTACGATATATTCAACTACGGCGAATAAAAATGTGTGGAAGCGAATCGGTTGTCTAATCTTCATGCAAGAAGTATATGCAATTAATTACAATGCAAAATTAAAATAGAGATGACAGAGACAAGACTTGACAAGGACAATAAAATAAGTAAATCAAGAAATATTAAAACAAGTAAATATTCAAACACTTCGGAAAGACTAAAGTGCGATTCCGATAAAACTTCTCTGAGAAGTTTTCTCTATAAACAAGATTCCGTTACTGCAAGTCTAATTATTGTGCTCAGATTATTGAGCGCGCGACAAAGATGTTATAATTACCAGCTGTGCAGTTGCAACGTCCGTTCTCGGGCGAGCAAGTAGCGCCGTTCTGGCAGGCGCACTTTTGCGCGCAATCCTCTCCGAAAGTATTCTCGGGACACAGCTCGCCGCAATTCTTTCCGCGGTATCCCGCGGCGCAGATGCAAGTGCCGTCGATAGGCGAGCACTGCGCGTTGTTCATGCAGTTGCAATGATTCTGACAGCCTTTGCCGTATGTGTAAAACGGACACGGTCTGGAGCAGGTCTCGCCGTCCCATCCTATCTTGCACGAGCACTGCCCGGTCCAAGGATGACACAGTTCCGTGTTATCGTTTTCGCATTCGCAAACCTTCAAACAAGAGTAAAAGTTTTATTCGATATCTATTCTACCGTTGCGGAAACTCGCAACGGTAGATTGAAGTTCTGCGAAGCGAACCATTTCTCACCTTTGCGCAATCAGGACCGTACAAGCTGTTCTCGCAAGCACGTTGGCTACAAGTGTCGCCCATCCAGCCTGGGCTGCACGTGCAGGTACCGTTGACGGGATCACAGGTGGCACCGTTTTCACAGGTGCACTTGTTTGTGCAATTCAACCCAAATGTGCCTTCCGGACAGATTTTCAAACACTGTTTTTTTCGCAATGAAAAGGACAAAAACAAATATTAATCGATCAACGTGGGCAAACGTGATGATTCGCGCGCAAAGATGGATTTGATATTTACTTTGTTACCGTAGAAGCCAGATTTGCACTGACACTCGCCCGTGATATGATCGCAACCGGCTCCGTTGTAGCAGTCACAGATTTGGGAACAGTTTTTGCCCCAGAAACCCTCCGGGCATCGATTCGCACACACCGAACCCTGTGTGACACAACCGTCAGATTATGTGATCATGAACGAAACGATTTTCGATTAATTCAATGACGCAAAATCTCGCTCACCGTCCACCCGGGTGTACAGTAACACTTGCCGGTCACCGGGTTGCAGCTACCGCCGTTCTGACAACGGCATTCGGACTTACATTCCTCACCGTGTTTACCCAACGGGCACAAATCGTCGCACCTGTGCAACACACATTAGTCATTATGTAGCGACTAAGTAGTGATCGAACAATGTACATATATCGCTTATATAAAGTTCCCCGTTTCTTTATTACACAATTTATCTTGTTTTGATTTTTATTTTTATTAATTTATATTAAAAATATTATTTTTCTATTTATTTGATTTTGTAGAATAAATTTGAGAATTGATTTGTGTTTTGTTTGCATTTATATTATTTTTACTCAGAGTAAAACTGTTGTTTCAAGAAACTCTTACGTAATCGGTTTTTTCTGAGAAACATGATAAATACTTGTAATAACAGATAAGATTCGATAAAAAGACCAATAATTATAACAGCGTGTCGTAATCTCTCATAGTTTTTAGTCGCCGGAGACGTTTTACAAAAATCGAAGAAGAAACTCACAGTGGACCGGTGTAGCCGGAGGTGCAGTGACACTCGCCAGAGATGTGATGACAGCTACCGCCGTTTCTGCAACGACATTGCTCGGCGCAGTCTTGCCCGTATCGGTCGGAAGGACACTTCTCGTCGCAGTAAACGCCGGTCCAGCCCCTCGTGCACATACACTTGCCGTCGAACGGATCGCACGTAGCTCCGTTCTGACACTTGCAATCCATTTTGCAATCTCTGCCCCATTTTCCCAACGGACACCCTGTGTTCACACGGGAGTTAAAAATAGATGCCATCTACGCGGTTTAAACGAACTCATCATCTTTGACAATGTGCGCGCGAAATTACATATCTCTTCCGAAAAAATCTCTTCTTCGCGTCAGAACACTTCGACGAAGAAACAACTCGGCGATTGCAGATGCGTTCACGTAAATAATTTAAGAGATTGTATAAAGTAATTAAACTCTTTGAACTTTTTTAACAGATAGACGCGTTTCTTGTTACTTGATTGTGCTTATCGTTTCTCAAAGTTTCTCTCTGACATTTGATATTTTCCGTATCAAATAGCAAAGCCTCTGACGAAACGAAACATGTATACAACAACGTCGATATTTAATTACTTAGAACTGTTAAGACTCGCGTGCCCTGTTATTATTATCGTTAGTTGCATGTGTAGACATGGAGTCGTGACTTACTGAAGTCGCACAAAGGTCCGCCGTATCCCGTCTCGCACTTGCAAAGATCGGGCGCGATGCAAGTGCCGTGCCGACAATCCTCCGAACAAACTGGAATGCAACGATCGCCACTCGTGGTTTTCGTGTAGCCTTTGCAACATTCCTCCACGGGTCGTTGTTTTGTCAATTCCTGCAAGAGCCGTACGTAATAGGATTACGAGCGCGCTCACCGAGCGATTTGAACTGTTACTCGACGATAATCGTTTCTCCACGGTTTTCTTTTCTCTCTATCTCTTAACTCGAATTTATTATAAAACCTCAATAGCAAAATATTCCGGTCCATTTTTGGACCCGGAACCGAACCGGAACCAATGACCGTTTCGTAATCAATGGTCGGATCGAAAGCGAAACCGAAATTTTGCAAAGTCTGTAACTAACACTGAAACCGCAACCAGATCGATTAGATTAATTTCGGTTCTTGCTTTAGACTTATAGATTCTCATTTTATGTTCACATTGCATTTATTGTTTTTTATTTTGTATGTAAAACACGCCGAAGAGATGCAAATTTACAGTAGTTCGAGAACTTTTCACTGAAAATAGATAAAATAATTAAAATAACTAAAAAAAAAACAAGCCGCAATTTAAACGGATTTTGATTGTTCGAAATCACATCCAAACCGAAATTTTCGACTCGAGTTTTCTAATTCTGAAACTCTTAACGCGAAATAGAAATTACATAATGCTTTCGAATAAGAAGTGCTAGTTAGTTAGATAACCGACCTGTTCTTTGTAGACCGTTCTGTAGACCACTTTGTATTTGGAACATCTTGGAGGGAAACTCAAGCACCACGTGTTCTCCCTTACAGTGTAGGGTTTCTGTTCGGATACTTTCACCGTTACTTTGTATCTAAAGAAAACAAATTAAAATACACAAATATACTTATCTCCCTGAAAATTCTAACGCACACATACGCGAGAGAGAAATCAAAGATAAGTATCTCAGAACGGTTGTACCGAGCAACGAGCACAGATCGAATAAACGGCCGGTCGAGGACTCTCGTGCTCTCTCCGTTTAATTAATTATTTCGAATTTAATTGAATTACTCACGTTTCTTGCCGCGTGCATACATTCGGTCCTTCGAGAGCTACTGTTGCACCCGCCAAGGTTATCACGGTAAACAGCAACCAGACTGCAGACCCCATTTTGGCCGATCGATGTGACTTTGAACTTCGCAAAACACTCTCGCTATCGGCGTTTCACCGCATCTTATCGGATCATAATTTGTTTACCCTCTTTCGTGTTTACGCGTTCATTTGACTTCGAAAAAATGCGGTCACCTGTTTTCTGCAAGTCAGATTAAAATGTCGTGTTTAATGCCGCGTTAGCGTGTCGCAAACTACATAACTCATGTCAGACCGCGGGTATTAACGAAAAAAAAAAAAAAAAAAAAAAAAGAAAACTTCTATTATCAAATGCTAAATTCTCGTCTCGCAGAAAATCTCTGTTAGCGATTCTGCTCGACTTTGCGCACACTGGCGATGACTGTAATGAATCACGATCGATACGGCGAAACCACTCAACTGCCCCGAGCGTCCAATTACGCGGCGTCTATTTAATACAAATAAGCGTGTTGAGTTGCTCCAGTTAAATGATACTACTTATAACTTTAATAAACGGCACTGTGTTAGATATGATAGAAGATGCGATACAGTTGCATGATCGATTCACGCTCGATCGATCTGGTAAAGTTTGTACACTCGCCGTTTGCCAAAGAATATATTGCGGAGAATTTTCTATATCGAGGGAAAGAGAGAGAGAGAGAAAGCGAGCAATTTCATCGAACGGGGATGCGTGTCGATATTGCGAAGGATTTCGCTCGGGCAATCGGGAATATCGAGTTTTGGCCGACGAACATTCGATTCCGTGGCGAACGAAAATTTCAGTCGCGTGCGCGAACGACCGGAAATCGTGCGGAATCGAGTAAAATACATGAATCAGAGGCGCGCACACGTGGTGCACATACGCGGGATTTTGCTTCACGTTTTTGTCATGACTCGCGCGCGTATGATTCACGTCGCGCGCGGCGAGTGGATTCACGTCAAGCGGCTCTCCGAGTGGCGACCGGAAGTTGCTTTAGATCGTTTAATGGACTGGATCAATATTCCGAGACGAATTCAATCGTCTGACCTCATCTCACGCCTACGAAAATCTCGCGCCCGCATGTATGTTTATTATTACGCGCGCGTATAAGGCGCGCGTATTTTTTTACTTCGAGCCAATTTCTTCCCGTCGTTTTGAAACACATTTTTTTTCCTC
>QVNV01009697.1:0-24769 GCA_014825455.1 Pseudomyrmex pallidus | reverse complement strand
TTTCCTATACGAGCAATAATTACGAAATGCAATCTAAAGTACGATTTTGTTCGGTCGGTAATAACAGGACGGTCCAGGACCCTCTTAAAATTTTTGTGCAATTTTTTTCGCGCGTTTAATAAAAACGTTATTATTACTATCGTACACGTTCCGTGTGCGAAATGTTTAAAATACTGTACAAGTGCGAGAATATTACGAGATATATTCTGTGCAACGTAACTTCACTTCCTCGAGGTCCGTATTTAAGAATGCATGAACCATCCAAGCTCCTAAGCACAAGTGCAAGCACCTAGACGACATTCATGATAAAATCACGTAGCGAATGGAGGCGTGCCGGCTTACAATGGATGGAAAAATGCATGATGTATGCCGGCGATCAGCGCGGTGATGGATGGCGGCTTGCGGCGAGATCGTGCGCGCAAAGAAGCCCCTCCTCGGCGGAACTTCCGTTTTACTAACCCCACGTCGGCGACATCTTCGCGGTGTTACCCCCATCGCGAACAAGGTCGTTAAGAATGAGGCAATTTTTGCCTCTCGCCTTGCGCGGCCACGTTGAATGAATAAAATGGTTTTTTTTTTTAGATCGACATTGTGCGACATAATTTTGACGAGAAAAAATCTCTCAAATCGACGTGGTCGTGTAAAAATAAAAGTATGAACGGAAGTAAGTATGGACGTAAAAAAAAAAAAAAACTTTGCAACAAACATCTGTCAATAATAAAAGTATGAATCAAAATTCGACAATAATAGTAATGGATATGCGATGTAGTCGACTAACTTTTTCGCCGAGCATTTATATTTGCAAAATAGCGCGTTGTTTCGCGGAAAAGCTTTTTGTTTGTCAGCGGTAAAATGGAAAACAAGGTATTAAATAAATACGGAGCCGCATGGATTAGAATTCTTTGAAAAAACATCGCAAAAATATAATGTTACAAATATCGAATGTAACTCGAAATATTCAAAACTGCTTTGCGGCGGCTGCGGTGATTTTTCAATGGCGTCACATATAAATCGCGTTGCAAAACAAGCAATAAGTTTGTTTTGCACACGCAACAATTTTAAAACGCAGCCATTTCGAAGGTGTTAACACGCCAACCAGAATACCTATTAATCCAAATTCCAATGATTGGCGGATGTGTTGATCACAAAAGCCGTGTGGCGCCGAGACGAGATCGTGAGAGATCGGCGGTTAAACGGTGACTTCGGCGGAGGCGATATAATGCGATGATGCATGCGTGCCGGGCCTCCGTGGCCCTACCTACCTACCTACCTACCTACGGCGACGTGCCTAACGCCTAAAATATGGCGTAGGTAAAACGCGAATCCGGTCCGGCCCACATCCGCGCCTCGCGGAAGTCGCTGCTTCCAGCCGCAAAACGGCGGCGTGAAAGAGGCTATAGACGTGAAAGAGCAGAAGAGAGAGAGAGAGAGAAGAAGGAAGAGAGGAGGATCGAGGAGGTTTGAGTCGTGTGGGTACCCGGATCCGATCCGCGGCGCATGCGGTTCTCGGAACCGATCGGAAAACCGGTTTATAGGACGTGTTTCGCACCGCGCATGCAAGCCGGGGATCGTCGATAATGGACGGAAGAACTGTCCGCCGACGATCCGCTCTTTCATACCTTTTTTTTCTCTCTTTTTGCGACGATCGACGCAGAAGAGGGGGGGGGAGGGGAGACTCGTAATAATCCGCAGACGAACCGAGAATTCGATCCCTCGTCAGGTCGAATCGCCGTCTCGATGACTCACCCATCGTCTCCCGTAACTGACCGGCAAGAATGCGAATCACGGGTTCGCTCACGAATTTGACAAGGTGTCGCGTTACCTCCGAACAAGAAGATGCGCAAAACAAAAACATGAGTACAACGGAAGTGCGCGCGAATTTTTATTGTGCGAATCAAACGTTTACAACAATTTATAACTAATTTGCATTAAGTATCTTATTTATAATTTGTATTTTATTAATAAAAAAATATAAAGTCTCCGGAAAAAGGAAAAAAGAGAGAGAGAGAGAGTACTGTTTCACACAAAGTTACCGCACACATTCGCGCTCACTTCTCGTTTGCGCTGAAGGGGGGAAGATAACATTGTGTCGAGCCGCGAAACAGACGGCGGAAACTGCACGGCGCATCCGCCAACATTGCGTCTCCCGGTGTGCGGTGAGAATAACTGACGTGTAATTTTACCACTACAGTTGAAGATGGTTAACTTCCAATTTGAAGAACGGCGGGGTCGCGAAATTAGCCGTAAAGCCGGGTTTATCTGTAAACTTAACCATCGGCCGCTGAAACCGGCTCTCTCCGTGTGTGTGTACGCAACAAATACCTTCGTCGTAATTATTATTTTTAATTGACTATCGCTCTCCGAATGGGAATATCGCCGCGAGTGTTCTAACCGCGGGATAACATTTTATTTAAAACGCGAAATTAAGCGGGTGCTTTACGAGAGATGTTGCTCCGCGCGAAGTTGCGCGCGCAACACACGTGATATCGCAAAAGCGATGGGAACAGCTGCTTTTTGTCCTCGAGCGATCTTGCGTTAGCGATGCGCGACTGCATAATAACGATATCGCGACTTTTATCGCTAACTTCCGTGCGAGTTTAATGCGAGCGTCACGGCGCTTCGTAAATACAAGTTTCGCTTGCGCGTCTAAAAAAAAAAAAAAAAGAAGAAACAAACAGCGGAGAGAAAAAATTATCACTGTAGGACGCATCGGAAAACGACGACGAGCGAAATCGCCCTTGCATTTGAAATTGTATATTACGCGCGTAAGCCGCGCCGCGGTTGCACGTGACAATTCCGCCGTTGCGGAGGAGATACGTGAGACTTCTCCTACAGCTGTTGCATCTAAACTAGCTTTACGATATGAAATAAATTTGGACTGTAATTTGGACTGTGTCCCGTGCCGGTTCTCTTTCCGCGCCCAAGAACACGCTAAAGTTGTTATTTTTGCGTCGTCTCGCGAAATATCTCCCCCTATTTTCACGATTTCTTTATACACGACATCTGTAATCTAACGCGTTACTACCGCATCTTGATTTCTGCGTAATCAAGCAAGTGTGTAAACTTTCCTATGTAATCATCGCATATATTAGCGAATCCGGCATTAATGAGCTTTACTATGTACCTCGCGTAACGAGACGTTAATGAGAGACTCCCATTAATATGGAGAAATTAATAATCGTTACGGCGAAAGCGCGCCTCCGCGCGCGGATATGATAAAGGAAGCAGCAAAGATCAAATACGCATAATCGCTTGAATAAACGAGAGTGAGATAACTGTTTTTTCCTCCTCTCTTTCTCTTTCTTTCTCTCTCTTTTTTCTCTCCGCACGCCGCGTGAGAAAAGTCCGCGGTGTTCAAAAGTCCCGCGAGGTTATATATCATCTGCAGATGATAGCGTCATTCGCCGTGAAAGCCATTCGTTTTTTTTTTTTTTTTTTTTTTTTTTTTTTTTTTTTTTTTCTTCCATACGCAACGTACACACAATGCAACCTGCGTTACGTCGATGCGTTTCAATCATCAACCGGTGCTTGCCGAACTATCGTTTCCACAACCAGTTCCGTACCCTTCGACACCGATACTTCGTCACCGAAGTGCGTACGGAGTTTTTTTTTTTTGCGATGCAATTTGAATATACGCACCGCTACGCGTATCATCGCTGCAAAACGAAAACGATCGAATTTCCAAGTCAGATAAAATACAAGTTTTAATCGCGATTCCATATACGCAATTCGTATAAGAGAATTGAACTAAAAATTGAAATGTCGCACAATCCAAAGCAGATGGAGCGCAAAAGCCAGTTATAACACACGGAAGAACGGAATAAAATGGAGCACAATGCGATAAAATGCAACTGACGTGGATATTTTATTGTCGTTTTAAGCGATTGCTTTTATTATCCTATTATATCTTTAATAATCTCGCTCTTTTAATCTACGAAAATATCACCGTTTTTTTTTTTTTGGAGTATTAAAAAGATTTAAAAGATTTTTTCTTTTTTTATATAAACATTTTCCGCTATTTTTCGTAAACTTGCGAAACCCCGCGACATAAAAATTGCGTTGGATTTAAAGATTACTTTTGTATGTTCACATAATGTTTATGTAACACATTTGCAGAGAATTAAATACACGAAAACATATTTTAATATTTTTCAATACAAAAAATAATACTGATTGCTCTTGTTTACACTCGCGTAAAAATATATTACACACACACACATATACAAACCTTTTATTCTGAGAATGCTTTGTCTCTTCTATCGCCAAGCGATCGATATTTTCTGACCGATGTGCGAACGCGATTGTATTTAATTCTCACTCTTGCGCTCGTTCGCCGAGGCGTTAGATAAGATCATTAGATTTGCTGTTCGGCAAATTGTAGGTCTATCGACGGAATCATCTCGCGCGGGCGCGCGATCGGTGATGACTGTATAATAAAGCCTCCGCTTCGCGATAATGACTAGACATTGATGCGCGCGAGTACGCTCGCCAGGCGAAGCCAGGCCAAGCACTATCGAGCAAATCGGGAATCTCTCGACGCAAAATAATCACAGCAATTTTGTGGAAAACAAAATGCACTTCTATATATATATATGTATACGTCCAGTGATATTTGTGAAAATTAAAAACCGCTGTTCAAACAATAATCATTACTTTTTGTATTCGTAATATTTTATTTTAATGTTTTTTTTTTAGATTAGTAATATTTTATATAAGACGTTCTTTATAAAATATTCACGAAATGTATTTAAAATTTGTTTTCGGAAGTGGTAGTTGTCTCACATCACGCACATATGTACTTATCGACTCGCAAACCTTCGCGCAATTTTGTTATTTTTTTTCTTTCACTGTAACGCGCGAATAACGGACGTAGCGCGACGTTTAACTCGCGGTAACAAGAATCACGTTCCGAGCCGAGAATTTACCGCCGAGTCGGTCCGGAAACTCGTGTCCAGCATGAACGTTGTTTGCAAGCGCGGCTTACGGAGTACTTAACATTTCGGGGCTTAACGGGGGCGAAAGTCCGAGATTGTCTTCGGATATATCGATCGACGGACGGGGGCAATCGGCAGAATCACCGTCCGACACCTTCTGGGGGACTTTTCTGTTCGGTCAGGAAGTTTCGGTCGGACGTCCGACAGTTCGGACGTAATGTCCGGGCCGTTCTTCATTGGACCGCAAACTATGCAACGTGATTAGCTTAAACTTCAGCAACTGCGATCGTTCCCACAGCGCCTTCGGTCCTTACCTTTTCCCCGTAACAAGCGGCGGCAACACTTTGGATAACATTAATTAATGTTATCCTAGCGGACCATGTCAGACATAACGCGGTCAATAATGCTGCTTCTTAAATGTTCTTTGAGATGTCTTTTTAAGAAATAATGTTAATTCTCCATTAAATTGTTTTTTTTTTGTTTTTTAGTATTTTTAGTAGTTTTAATTAAGTTCTCATTCGAAAACGGAATGCAATAGAGGGTTAACTCTCTATTGCATAAATTGTTTTTTTTTTGTTTTAGTATTTTTAGTATTTTTAGTAGTTTTAATTAGTTCCCAATCGGGAACGGAATGCAATAGAGGGTTAAATATTTTTATTAGTTTTTTAATACACACACATTATTATTTTCTCTTTCAAATTTAATGAATTATTGAGTTTTATTTTGACATGTGTGTGTGTATATATTTATAAAACTCGATTTTCATCGGTGATTTATGAAAACATGTTTTTCTCACCTGTGAAAACAATAGCCAATAAACAAGCATCGATCTCAATCCGCACAATTGCAGGCAGCGGGCAATGTCGGCAATAATTAATTAGGAAACAGTCGTATCGCTCTCGATGATTGGATCCGTGATCGCGCATCTCTCGTGCTTGCTCCCATAATACCTCCATCCCGTACGAATTATGCGCGTACGCGTCCGAATAAACGCGGTATTATTGCGACTAATGGGAATAAAATTGTTGTACCTGCGGGCGACTCGACGGGCAACGGCAACGCCAATAAACGGATGCGCCAACGTATCATATGTTGATCGAAATAGTTTCTGATTCGGTCGCGAACGAATCGCAGCGGATATAATTTCGCGCTCGATCAAACGACAGTATTACCACCGACGTGTTAGCGCAATATCTGTACAATATCTTACATTTTTGTTCAATCAAATTATTATTTGCAAAATATGCGCTATTCTATACGCGGATGGTTTTTTTTCCGGATATGCAACATTTAATAAAATCGTACCGTATAAAGGAAACCATCTGTTGTGTTCTTCCGTGTCTTCCTCCGTCTGTTACATATGAAGCCAAACGAAACTTTATGCGCGAAAGAAAATACCGCGTTTTCGTGTAGAATTTCTTCGGGATACGTCACGTCGTGTTTTCGAAGCGCAAGAGAAAACGACGGCAAGAGACAATATCGCGGTTTTGCGATTCACAGCGATCGCAAGAAGAGGTCGCGTGACCCCTTTATGTTTCGCGAGCACCAAAATACGCGAAAATGCCACTTTCATACGCCGTAGTTTCTATATATACGTATACATATGTATATGTGTGCACTTCGTCTTTGTACCGTTATCCTCTCACATCCCTTCCTCAACCATCGGTCCGTACAATTGCGTCGATGCAACCGAATCGCTCGACGTTTTACGCTCGTTCGTTCTCTCGCCCGCGCTAGCGCCGGCACTGGCTCGAAAGAGAAAAATATTAGTGCTCGTAAAAGGCTCTTCTCAAATCAAATCCTCGTTCCGCTCTGACTCGCAGTCGCGGGTAAAAAAAACGATTAAACTTCTCAACGATAAATTATATACGAAAGCGATCTTTCGCGCGCGGTGATAAATTTCGGCGCGTACGACGATGACGGTCATTGTTACATACGATGTGTCATCTATTTTAAATTAGATTTGTTTCGCAAAATTGAAACTTGATCTTTCGCCAAGTGAAACAAGAGAGAAATCGACGATCGCGTATCGGATCGAAAAATCGACAACATCGCGAAAAAACGAAATTTTGCTTTTCTTGCAAAATTAATTTGTTTCAACTGACAAATCATTGGACTTTTTTCAAGTGGGTCGGTACTTCAATTATATCCGCGTTCTTATTAAAACTTGCCCCTTTAGCTACACGAGCTTTTGTCATTAAAACTTACTTCCCGAATGCGATGTCGTGTCCTACATAAATCACATGTACGTGCGCGGGTTGATTTATCGGAATCATTAGATGCCGATTTACCCGTAATCATGCTCCGCTTCTCGGAAATAACGTTGCCCTTTCTTATTGTGTTACAGGTAAGAGCGTAAGCCTCCGGAGAAATTGTTTTTCCTCAACTGCACGTGTCGAATTGAAGCCGCGAAACCCGCCCGTGAATCGCGCGATTCAACGGCCACGGAGGTGGTGCGGAGAGGAAAGTAGGGGTGAGTAGCCACGTCGCTGAACTTCTCTCGACGAGCGACGTAAAAAGAAGGGGGTGTGCGCAGTGGCGAGTCGAGCCACGGAGGGATTTTTTCGTATTTTTCTCGTATTTCGGCTGCTGGTTGCAGCGTCGTCGTCGCTCGCGTGTATACAATTGTGTCACGCCGGACAATGCGTCTGTGGAAACGCGTCGCGCTATTTTTGACCGCCTTTGCCCGACGCACAATCGAAGCAACCGTCGTTTCACTCTCGGAACGAGCCAACAGAGTTGTGTTTTTTCCTTTTTTTTTTTTTACGCGAATTTAATTGAAGCATTGACACACATATAATGGTAGAAAAAATTTGAGCTCGAAAGTTGAGGGATGTAGACATCGCATTATATTGCGCGCGGTATGTCTTGGGAGAGAAGAGTGACTTTTTGAAATATCAAATATATCCCCGTGTTACGCATTACATCCACTTAAAACCGGAAGAAGAAAATTGTTCTTAGAGCAATATTTTTCCTATTGGCGCGCGAGCAATATTGTCCGCGGCAAATGTTTTCACCACCAGTGAAAGAAGTTATACGTTTTAACTCGTGCCATTGTGGCGTGCTATCTCGCGCGAACGTAAAATTGCACCCGCGTTTTTATTCGAAGTGGGTTTTAACGCCCTGCCGGTACGTGCACGGCGAGCAGTTTACACAATTTTGTTAATTACAACGTGCGCCGGGGGAAAAGGGAGGGAAAAAAAAAAGAGTAGACGCACAAACCCCGCAGAGCGAGCTCCTCCTCTCCTCGCCGCGCGCCGAATTAACTCGCCTGTCCGCGTGTTTCTTCCGTTGCAAAAACGATCGGAAACGACGAGTATATTACCGGGCCGTAATCGCCGTTAATTACTTCTTTCTCTCATGAAATTACACAGGTGAGTAATTTATGCCGCGAGGCGGTTTGCGAAAGTTCAAATTCCGCGAGGAGAGTCGTATCGGCCTCTTGTGAGAAAGTTTACATTTAACGAAGTTTATTTCTCCATCGTACCTTTTTTGCTATAGTTTGCGCGCGCCGGAAGAGCCGGTTGACCGAATCGTTGAGAAAATAAATGGATTGCGATAGGAGACGTCATTCGTTTCCGAGTTCTATCGCGCGCGCGCGCGCGTGTGAGATAGATCGTCGGTTAAATAAAAACAGCGAGAGAAATCGAGGCGGAACGACGACGAATACGCTGACCTCGTGCGTCAGGTGGCGGGAGATTCATGATCGCTCGCTCGCTCACAAATGACGTCGTTACATAAGGTACAAACCCCCGTCGCCGAACTCACTTCTCGCGATGAAAGGCGCTCTTCAGCGTGACCGCAGTGACCATAATTATTCTACAAAATTACCGGAGTTTTCATCCGGTCGAGCATTTTGTGTTCCTCGACGTGCGCGTTGTCCTTTTACGACCTACAATTATGATGTGCAATTCGGTTGATTCCCGGTGCGAATTAGCTCGATGTATATTTAGACGTTTTATGTTACACGAAAGTGCGCATTCAATTTTATTGCCGCGGGATTAATTTAAATGTTCGTCCGAGAGATGGACGTTTTATCGGTCGGAAGCGGTGATTTAAATGCAATTCGATGTAACACTAGAATTATACAGAAATTTCATCGCAATGTTCGATCGGATTGTTACTATAACGCTGTAACATAACGTTTGTAACATGATTTTGATTCTCATGTTACACCGAGGAAACCGCGCGCGGTATATGCGCGCGCGTGAAAATTTAAAAATCTGTCGGATCCGCCGCGATCAAAGGAGGCAACGTCGTTTGTCACAATTTGGTTAACAATTCGCGCGGCTTTTAGCCGCAAGTATATTAGCGCCGCGTGAAGCCGCTATTTGCGAAACAAATCATTAACGTTGGATTTCACCTGGATTCTCGAGACGAGAAGAGGCGCATTACGTAAAAAAAAAAAAAAAAAAAAAAATTGAATATTCAGGCACACGGCCGGGCATTTTTATGAAGTTTGCCAATTTTTCAACGACGAAGACGAGCGTTCATTAAGTACGTACGTGCTCGCGTGACAAGTGTTGATCCGAACGTTTTTACGAACGTAATTATATGCGCGCGCTCGTAATCGTAAATAGTAATTAACACAAATAATTAAGCTCGAATTTCGCAGACATCATTACCGCGACGATAATCGCGCGCGCCGGTACTCACGCGAGTTCAGCGAAACTAAAATTCTGGATTTCCAAATTTGCAAACATTCAGTCGAATATCGGGTTGCGTAATATAAAAAAAAAAAAAAACCTTAATCCATACACAAGCAATTATTAATTAATTCTAAGAAGAAGGAGATGAAATTCATTACGAATTTCTCCACAAACAAACGACGAACAAAAATGCAACAATTTTCAAAATTCACGTCCACAATAAAAAAAGAAATTTGCTCAGGTGCGCCAAACGGATGCGAGCGAGCGAAGGTGTAAGAGATGATTAGTTTGGTACATCTGCCATTGTTCTCGCTGTGTGTGTGTAACGCGCGCGAAGTTTGGGCGGTGCTCTCGAGCCGAGACGACAACGCGTCAGCCGTCGAAACAGAAGCACTCGGAACATGTGTGTAGACACACGCGGTTCCGGGCGAAGACGTAGAGGCTCGCCAGGCCCGACAGCTATTTTGACTATTTGCTGCGCGCATTCCTACGGGGGGCGATCCGAGGGCTAAGGCGTTGGGGCCGCCGTTGGTGCAAGCCGCAGCGGGGAGGGAGATGGCTGAGGCACTCGCGTACACATGGTAACATATTCTCATGCTGTGTTACCTCGCGGAATGCGCGCCTCGAAAATCCATAGAATTCGACAGAATTCCCAGAGTACCGTGTGCCACTTCTCGGAGTCGGGCGATTTGCCACGTTGTCGATTCTGAGTATAATCGCAGCTTTTGAAAAGATCAACAAATATTTGAAGACGCGACGGTCGATTTTGCGACTGAGAGCTAAATGCTTTGTCAGAGCGAGCTCTGTTATAAAAAATAAAAAGGAGACAGACTTTGTATTCGCGTTGCAGACAAAGCTACGTAACGTAGCCGCGAACGAAAAAAAGAAAGCTACCACCGGAAAGATTTCCGGTGATTCGCAACACGCTTGGCTTTCCAAATGCGTAACGAGCAAGCAGCTTTCCTTTTATGATTACTTCTTCATCTCGAGGATTCTCAAGAAAATTCTCAAGTTCGCTGGCGAGGATTGAGTCATTCGCGCGTAATTACGCCCGAAGCTGCGGAAATACACACTTGTGAGTTGTGTAAACAGGGCAATCATCCCTCCGGTAACAAATTACCGTGAAGACTCCATCCCTCTTCTTTCTCTCTCTCTCTTTTTTTCCATCTTCCTCGCGCGCACGCGAGCCTATTTTCTTTATCCTCCTCCCCCCTCCCTCCCCATCGTTCGTCGCTAGCTTCTCGATTCACGATGCAAGAAAAAGGAAGCGGAGGTCGCGCCGTCGACGGGAAAATATTTTTATGGATATAAATTTGTTTTCGCCATTTTTTTCCCCCTCAAGATTGAAAGGCCAATGCTACGACGAGGCCTTTGAGCTATGAATTGGATCTCGACCAACTTCAATCCTCTCAAATTCTGTCCTCTCTCTCTTTCAGTCCGTCTCTCCTTCCCCTTGCCAGAAATCATGCTTCCTCATGAAAAGAAATCCAGCTTGGAGTTTTCTCTCCCTCCGAGAGATATCATTTATTAATCCCGTTCCCGCCAACTTCCTGCCTCATCGTGTCTTGAGACTCGCATTAATTTCATCAATGGCCGTACGGCGGCGGTTGCCGCTCCCAGAATTGCTTCAGTCTTAAAAAGGACGTCTAATTAAACTTAATTGAATTTTATATAAACCGTCTGACACAATACAATCGCGCTGTTATAATTTTTTAAAAACAAATACACGACGAACAAAAGAAAATTTTGTATTCAAATCTCTCTCGAAATGTTGTTGTGAAAGTACGTGCGGATGAGTAAATTTTCTACGTTACAATTGGGAACGTTGAATCGAGCGGCGAAATTATCGGAGGAAGGGGGGAGGGGAAGCAACGGGAAAACATAAAGAATAAAAAAAAAACTGTGCCTGCTGTTTTTTCTATTCCAAGTGCGCGTCTTCTCTTTTTCAAATTCAATTTTAACTTCCGCCATGTATACGTTGACCTTTCCCCAATTCGGGGGAGAAATAATACCTTGGGCAAACTCGCGGATATTTTCCCGCGTATCAACTTTCCCAGGCTTGTCGAGAGAAGAAAGTTCGGCCTCAAGAGCATCTCGCTTGCGGGATTCGACGACTTCTATAAATAATTCTTATTTGGATTTATGAACGTTATATACGTTCCAACTTCTCTGGAAATCAGCTTCCTTCGAAGGCATACATTCGTGAAACTTTGTTGCAAAATACCGCGCGGGTCACCGCGCGCGCACCTCCCAACAATACGTTTTCGCATGAAGAGTCCCGCAAATATTTGCTTTCCGCTCACAATCCGCGCGCGGATCTTCTCTCGAATTCAACTTCTCGCGAGCGCGCTCGCGGAATGGAGATTATTATCGCATTTTAGAAATTTGTGTATTACGCGTTCACACACGTTCGGGATGTAAATCTCGAGTTCGAGTTATCTCTCGGTATACGTGAAAAAAACTATATATTTATAATTAACACAAATTTTCACAAGACAGATGTGGAATTTTTCTCGAGGAAAATTCAGATTTGAAAAATTGTCACACAAAAAATTAAACGCGCATTGCTCGGCGGCCGCGCGCATGTCGTGCGCTAAAATTCAAGGACTCTTCACATCCCGTCGAGACTCGTTGACGTTATCCTCGACGTTTTTCTGCGCGGAAACGCGAAACTCGAAGAAGTGTACTCGACTATAAGACAGTTAACCGGCAGTGCGCAGTGCAGCTACGACAAAACACTGGCTGCTGCTGCTGCTGTGTTCTTCGCTCGCGTAAAAAGATTTGCCGGAATTAACCGCCGGCGACTCGCGAAACGTTTCGTCCGGCAACTTTCTCACAAGCTTTTAGCCAAGTTCTCGGTATTATAGAGGAATCCACGTTAGCTCGAGCGTATTACAACGGCGGCGCTCTGAGATTTCGCAAGATCGGACTCCGAGTCCCAGCGAAAGTGAGCAACCAAGTTACAGGGTCGAAGCCGTTTTAAGCTCTTCGTACCTACGATCCTCCGGTTGCTGCCGACTTCCGGCGGACAGCCCTTTCTCGCCCTTCGTAAAATTTCGTCTAATTAATTTTTCCTAGTCATCCTCCGGCATTTCCGGCAAACGACGAACGGGCGTGGCTTTTCCGGGAATCACATCGGATCCAAAAGAGCGCGAGAGCAACTTTTGGGGATAAAGTCGTCGCGAGGGTGAAGAGAAAATCGTGAAAGCACGGACGCGCGAGTAAAACGTTGCGCGCGCTTTCTCAGCGTATATTCCAAATGGTGTAGACGTCGTGTGTAATCGTACGTTCTGTGTCAAACCGGTTTTAGCTTCACGGATTCTCCGAGATTTACTTCTTTTAATGTGCGCGTACAAGTTGAACTGTAATTTCGCGAGATAAGTTTACGCTTTTTTTTTATCTACGGTTAATTGGTTACACTACATATTTTCTAAACTTGTTTATAAATTAGATATTTTACGATGTTCGGGAGCGCATTAATTTTCCAATTAACTTTCTCGCGAGAAAAATTTTTGTTATCGGGCTACGTGCAACAGCCCGCGATGTGACGTCTGGTGAATTTCCACGAGTTTGCCGAGAAGAAATATCATTTTCGCGCGACAGAGAGGTTATAGGTATGTTAATGAGAGAGCCGCCGGAGTACATTGATATGCAGGCGGAACGCCATCGACGGGTGTCGAGATGACAAAGTGTTCGTTGTGACTCTCTCTCGCGCGCGCGCGCGCGAGAAACCGAGCCGTGCGGCTTTAGCATGTTTTTCCACTTCTGCTGTATTTTTCTTTTTTGTCCCCGCGCGTTCTTCCATTTATTCAATATGCAATATCATTCGCACTCCACGATCGGCTGAAAACTTTTTAGCCTCGCACACACACGACAGGTGTCTACAATATATTTTTTGCGCGCAGATAAATGTCGGCGGCGGATTTTTATCGAGGCAATTGGAACGATAAGAGAAGCTGCGGAGATACGCAAATTGAGTAAATCTGACAAATGTGACTTCTGTAGAGATACGCGCGGACGTAACTTTTTTTTTTTCTAACACTCGGCGGTATCGCGGATTCACATAAAATCGATTTAACCGAAATATTTGGTTCATAAAGTGCCGTCGCAAGATCTTATAACCTCTCCGGAGAGCTGTTAATAAAACAGCCTTTACGACCAGTTATACGTGAAATATGTAGCATTATTACGGCCATTACTTGTGGCATCCTGGCGTCGTGCCGTATAGAATTACTTGCGTATCACATTGTTGGTTCGGCCGTTGCACATCGTTGCAATGTTTGCGGTACCGTAGAAATTCTGCCGTGTCTCTCTCTCCCTCATTGGGTCGCGCGTTGTTGCAATTTACCAGAAAGACCAACCCGTAATCGAAAAACACGTAGCAACACACACCGGTATATGCTCTCGCTCTTGTAAAACAATTTCAATTGAACGCCACATCGTGCGCGCTTTCTATTTACGTATCTTTTTT
Organism: Pseudomyrmex pallidus; assembly: GCA_014825455.1. Taxonomy (NCBI): domain Eukaryota; kingdom Metazoa; phylum Arthropoda; class Insecta; order Hymenoptera; family Formicidae; genus Pseudomyrmex; species Pseudomyrmex pallidus. The sequence goes on along the minus strand of QVNV01009697.1, from coordinate 10,715 downwards.
TCTCTCTCTCTCTCTCCCTCCCCCTCCGTTCTTCAATGTCGGGATGTTTTTGAAAGGAGCGGGAGAGAAATACGTTTTCCTTGCTTTTGAACGACAGCCAAGACTGCACTCGAACAGAGGTAGAAAATCGAAATGCGATTTGTTTCTTTCAAGCGTTTGCCAGCAAAACGACAACAGAACGCATGATCGATAGACCGATGTGCACTCGCTTGCACGTTTTTTTTTTTTTTTTTTTTTTTTTTTTTTTTTTTTTTAACGCATTTAATCCATTCGTTATCGACGTTCAGGTGTGTTTCCCCAAGTGTACCGAGAATCTACCGTGTACTGCTGCTGCTGCTACCGCTCACGTTGAATTGACGGGCGGGGCGAGCCGGGTGAGTGAATATCTCGTCGAGAGTATGGAGAAGCAGCAGCCGGCTATGGAGCGGCGGAGCAAGGATGTATCGTCGAGCGGACGGAAACGGATGAGAGACTGACGCGCCCACGTTCGCTCGTGATATCGCGAGGATTATTGGGTCACGGGGGTAAAAATCGTCGGAACACCGAAAACTGATCCGACACACGCGCGCACACACATACACACACGTCGTGCCGATTTCGGGGACGACGGAGCGGACGGACATAGACGGGGATGGGAGGGGGGGAAGGTACCACCACGACTTCCAGAGTTATGGAGCCGTAGATCAACCCGCTTTCGGCCGCGTTTTGAAATGTGTAATCAGCGGCCGTGATTTATCGCCTTGCCCCGGATTACGTTATCCCGCCGTCTGCTCTCCGTCCGCTCTCTGTCGATACGCGCTGCGAAATCACCGTCGATGCCGGAAGTGAGTCTAATCGCGGTAGTTCTTTTTTTTTTTTTTGATCGAGCGCGTCTCAGAACTTTGACGGCGCACACTTCTTCTCTCGTGTTTCTTCTTTTTTTCGCGATGTGTCTTTATGAGAAAATTTGCCTGCGTCCGGTTGCAAATAGCGTTAGATAAATTAATTGAATGTGAGAAACGTTGCGATCTAATTTCTTCTTCGCAATTTCTTTTGCAAGCAATCGTCGATCAAAATACATTTTTTAATTTTTGTTGAAACAAATGCGCGGCGGCACAATTGTCCTCTTCTGCAATTCTCACACATATACATGACGAAAAACATATGTGTATCTATCGTATCTATGATAGTTACCGCAACTCTCAACGTCGTGATAGTTGTAGGTATCAATTCAATTTATTACTTTGAAGCGCGATGTACAAATTGCAGCTGTCAGAAAACAATGACGTCTCACAAATTGGTCGAGTTGACATTATCGGTTTCGATTGATACTGTAATTGCTCTTATATTTGGGACACCAACATTGGCGATTGTCGTTTTATAGCGGACACAATGGACGCAGTTAAATATTACACGCGCTCTCGATTTTTCTTTTTTTTTTTTTTTTATCGGAGAGAGAGATTGATTCGCTGCCATATGGATTTAAATACAGATTTACGTCGCCGATGCCGTAAATACCGTGGCAAATCCAGTTCTCGCCGATTACACGGCGATTTACGCGCATTAGTCATCGCGCGCAATATTTTGTAAAAGCACGTACATGTAGCGCGCACTGTTTAATTTAAAACGCCGACCTTTTTTCCCCTCCCCCCGCTTGTTTAGATTAGCGCCGATCGACGTTCAAATATCGTTCGCAACCATCAATCGAGAAAATAAATATGTGCGAGTTGTGTATGTATAGCTTTAAGATAATTCTCTGAATAATTCTGATAAACGCGTTTCCGCGCGACATTTCACGATGAAATGTCGGATCTATAAACATTTATATATATACGATTTTACTTTATCGTGATCGTGATTGTGTATTTTATCTTTTATGCGCATCTCACATCGCGCGAGGAATATACATGTGCAACACGCGCGCGCGCGCGCGAAATTTCGCCGCCTGAAATAATATTTGCCCGCGATGTAAAACTGATACATTTATTGCCGGCAGTCAAGATAAGGGGATCGTCGATTTTGTGGGGCGGGATCCAAGCGTCGTCGAGAAACTGAAACACACGCGTGTGTGACTATACCCGTGCAGATTATAAATCTCCGGTTAAATAGCGCGGCGAAATTCATCATTCGCGCGAAATAGTTGCAATCAGAGAGAAAGGGGGGGGTCTCGATTGGGACCGACGACGGATTCGACTCGGGATAAAGCGAAGAGCGAACGTCGATTCCGGTCGCAAATACGGGGGGCGGGTACGCGATTCGTGCTGGTAAGAGCGCAAGCGACGCGACGATCGCTTCGAATAACAATAAAATCCGACAGTTAGACTCGCGCGCGGCGAGAGACGTGCGCCTCTTGTCGGGCCGTATTGGTGTTTGCCATGCCGGATTTAAGGTATCTGCGCGCGACAACCGCGGAATAATAAGGCGACGAGAAGGCAAGGCACGCCGAGCTTTTTACGGATTCGAGAGAACGCTGTTCTCCCCGCGCGTTCTCTCGATATGTGTGTTTGTATATATATACGCCGCGCGCCGGTGTGTCGCTGCCATTTGCCAGCGACGCGCATTGAAAGCCTCTCGCCGGCTTTGGCGGCGCCCATTTCCGATTTTCGTCGCTATTTCTCCGCTCTGACTTATTGCTCCTTTGTACGCGCTTTGGGAAATATTTTTATGAAATAAAGAGAGATATATAACTCTTTCTCTCTTTCTATATACGTACATATTCTTTATCCCACACCAGAGTGAGCAAAAATAGACGCGTGCGTTGTATAGAAATGAACTTTCTTCTTTTTTTTTTTAGCGCTTGAAAAATTCGCAGATGTTCAATAAAGTTCGGATAAAGAACCGGATATTAGTAATATATCTCCCGGATTTGCATACAAAAATTGTGTGCGTCGAATCTGTTTAAGGAAAAAATTTCTGAGAGTTTTATTACGTTTGTGTAAGATTTTCCACGGCGATAAAAACAATCCTATATTTTATATTCTACACGCAAAGAGGGTAACGCTCAAAGGGTGTGAAAAAAAAAAAAAGAATTCGATCAGAAGTCGATTTACCCGGGTCACATTTCATTGCTGCGACCGGTGGCTGTCAAAACTTTGCAAGCTGGGTTTTCTCTTGCCTCGTTGATCAGTGACAGAAATTTGAAGACAAATAAGGGCTTGAAGTCGACCACGGTGCTTTTATTAAATTATGTCGAAGAACTTTATTACTTCGGAAAGTAACTCCGACACACACACACACACACACACGTACACACAATCGGGATTTCGCCCGCTTTTTCTTTATGTCACTCGACCATCGCGGAATAATCCAATTAATTTCCCGTTTTAATTCAGCTTTTCGTAACTTTATATTCTCCGTAGCTCATCAGTTTCTTTAGAAAATCAACATTCCCGTTTTCGTAGACTTCCCAAGATTCTAAACTTTCGGAATTCAACACGTAACTACAGAGAATAATATAACAGACGTCCCTTATGTATACACCGCATTTTATTCGCGCAAGAATCTTGAAAGAAGAAAAAAAAAATTTGTTGAATTCAGTTGATTTCCTTCGCTGAATTCAACGGATTTCCTTCCGTTGAAACCAGCGGAACCAAAGGAAAAAACCGGAGACCGTGAAATTAGTGGCGTTTGGCCGAAAAACTCGCTCTTTTTTTTTTTTTAAACTACTGCTTCGACAAAGCTCGTGTAAAAAGAAATTTAAATTGGGCTCTGGAAAATTCGCGTTTGGCGATTTTCGTTTTTATCGTCGTTTAAGCGGTTCGAAAAAAAAAAAAAAAAAAAAAAAAAAAAAACGACTGTCGCGACCATGCAATTAATCCCGTTGCAATCTCTTCTTTGAGTTTTTCTCCCATATATATTTTTAATTATTAAATTGTTATCACAGAGATTTACAGAATTTTATATAATTATTTTTATATATCTAAGCGCGTAAAAAAATTCTCGACCGTGCAGAAATCGGCTGAAATATAAGCGCGTGCTAAAATAAAAGTATTATAAGATATAAAATTTTTTAATAAAACAAGTACATGTATATATGTTTTTTAAATGTTATTACAGAGAAGCAATGAGCTTAAATTTTTTTCGCGACTTATATAAGCACTAATTAATGAAAATGTTTCGAAATATCGGTCGCGACGTGTACACGCGCGTATCGCGAAAATTTATTCTCGGCAGAGCAAAGAATTCGCCAAAACTAGGTCGAGCCTATCGGCGGGCGGGATGGAAATTAATTACCATTCGATACGCTTTGTCGGCACGAGGCACTCGCGACGCAATTATAATCGGTTTTCATGTGTGTGTGGTTCAAAATAAATCCCTCTAATTAAAGGCGGATTAGGAGATCGCACGCCGGCAGAAGGCTCGTTAAACTTATCTTTAACGAGGTCGGTCCAATATCATTTCCTGTGCCAGTTTTTTCTGACTCCCTTTGATCCGCTCTCTTCTCGTCGATAAGCTAATAACGTCGCCGAGTCGGAAAGACTTCATACGTAAAACGTATAATAAAATCGCCTATGTACAACCGTTATAAACCGATAAGCGGCGCCAGTATTATCGGCTGTGCTTTATCGGACGCGACGTCGCGATTCGATACCTTTGTACGCAACAAAGACGATGTTTACAACATCGTGCGAATGCATCGTAAAACACACGGCAGCGTTCGAATGTGGAAAGAAAGAAAGAAAGAGAAAGAAAGAATTGTTCCCGTCATCGATCGATAAATCACGACGATACGGCTATTATTACTCGTGTCAGAATATCTCGTGTATATCTGTATACTGATTTGTACAACACATGCGAACGCATTATTTACGAGTATGTTTTTTTTTTGTTTTTTTATGTAATGTCTGATATATTCTCTCGTCTATATGCGATGTTGAAAGTGGACGATATCTTCATATTAGAGACATAAATCAGAATTAAATGCATTTGGCGCTAAGTGCAGTGCGGAGAATGCCACGGGGGCGTAAATTATCCTAAAACCTTCTTTTAATAAAGCTCGCAAAGTTGTGCCGCTCTTCGCGGCGCGCGCAGCAATTTCATCCCTAACTTTATGGTGCTTAAGCGCAGACTCAATCTTGGACGAAAACCATAGAACTCGCGCGTGTCTTTCTATGGTCCCCGCGCATTTAACGAGAGAGAGACTCGGACTTTAATAGCGAACTCTCGCGACGGACGGGGGGGGGGAAGGTCGTTCCGCGGCTTTCTCTCTTCTTTCTCCCGCATTTTTCGTCCCCGGGTTGCCCGTAAAATGACCTCGTCGGGCTGCGATCGCCGACGCTGAAAGACATTAAACAAGCAAAATAAATCGCATCCTCGTTCGCGGCGCTGCAGCTGTAATTGCGTCTCCGCCTTCCTGCGGTCTCTCTTTCTCTTTATTTCTCTTTCTCTCTTTCCTCGTTTCTTCGTGCGCCGCGTGTAATACTCCAAAAGACATCACGGCGTCAGCCGTGGTACGCTTGACCTTCCGCCGGCGCGGCACCCGGTAATTTGTAACGCGGTTTTCCAGGCCGAGGCACGGAGTAAAAGCCACCCTTGACCGATGCGCGCTTGTTTTTGTCAGCCGGTGTTGCGCGTTGCCACTTCTTTGCGAATGCACGGCAATCGTGTAGCATCTCGTCGTCGCCGTCGTCGTTTGCAGCGACTCTACGCGGACATTTAATTTTATTACCGCAGCGACTTTGAGTTAATGTTGAATTAATCAGAGTGCAGTCTGAATTATAAATTATTCGCATATGAGTAGTTTTTTTGCAAAGTATATTTCACAGATTTCTTAACGAGAGAGAGAAAGAAAAAAAATCTGTAACTTTTATTACAAATTTTTATTCCACGCAGTGGAATAAAAGTTGTAAAAGTTTCGTATAAATTACATAGAATAGAACTGTATATCAAAGTTTCTGACACAATAGTCTGTTAAAAGCGTTTTATTTGTTTTTTTTTTTTAATCTGATATTTTTGTCGAAAGAGAACGCACGTGTCCCGATCGTTGAATAGACCGCGAAAATTAGACGCGTTCCTCCACCGGATACGCGTTAAGATGTTTCTGAGAGTACGTTTAAAAGATTCATATGTTCAACTCTCGGAAGTAGTTCTCGCGTCGGCGGAGCAAATTTTCATACGTTTCGTTGCGACGTTTGCGCGCCGTTACAAAGTTTACCTCAGGAACACGTCGAATTTCCATACAAAGAAAACACACTCCGCGCGTCTCTCAACTCTGTGTCAACTTACATAATGTTATTATCATATCATCTTGTTACCACGTATACGCGCGTGTCTGTTTTAGTTTCGCAAAACACGTGTTTGTGATTATTTCGCACTACGCTGCGGAATATAGTTTTTGTTTTGTTTTTTTATTATTTTAGAATTTTATAATAATTTAATTTGTGTGATGCCGTTAAATTATCGTGTTGCGTGCCTTCAATTCACTTAATTATGTAAAATATTTCACAGATGAAGTACATAAGATAATTGTTCACGAGCACTTAGCGGCTCAGAGATTGCGCGTTCGTCCATAGATTTGCTCGCAAGCTTATCAGCGTTCGACATGTGGGCGTGCGAGAAATATTCAGCGCTACGTGCGAGACTTCGTGTTTGCGTTGGGTTTTGTACGAGAGGCATTGTCGTTTCCGGAACTGTTCACGAAAAGTCGAAAAACTTTAAAATATTTTCGGAGCACCGTGGCTTCGCGCCGCACGTCAAGTTCTTATCTTTTGATTTTTGTTATTGTATGTGATATTTATTTTGCTTGCAATCATAAGAAAATTATATTCCAATTATTTACGCACGCGAACAGTTTTTATTATTTCCGAATTATTCTGTCCGACGGCTCGCTGATCCTCTTGTGAGAAAAAGACGCCGGTCTTTTTCAGCTGTGATTTCTTGCAATTACGTGGTTTTTCTTTTTTATGTGTGAAGCTACTTTGTTTTTACGGTATATGTGGTATTTCTAAATTTGTGCAAGTACATTTAAAAAAAAAAATGTATTTGCGAATTCGCGCCTGTCTGATGAAACAGACCTGTTTATCATCCTCTCCAATCTGCGACGGATTAATCAAGGCAGACGGAAAATGACCATCTCGCATAAATCGTCGAAATCCACCGACTTTTGTTTACGGCGTGGAACTCGCAGATGATGATGATGATGATGCATAAGCGCGGCAGTTAATTCTCATCGTTTGCATGTAAGCCGGTATGTCGGCAAACGAGTTCGTTTATCCGTCTTTCTCTCTTCCGCGCCATCTCGCCTCGGATATAATAATGTATAAACGTACAAATAGGCACATGGAGTCGTTAATTAAATCGAAGGGGTCGACTAATGCGTTTCCGGCTGCGTTTCATCGGCGACGGAGCGCCGATCCATTTCTCGCTCCCGTGGCGAGCGGGACAGCTTGATGTAAAGCTCGTATATGTTAACTATCAGCTTAATTTCCGCTCAAATTTCAATTCTCTTCTATAAACGGAACGCTCGAACGGGGATTAATGTCGCCGCGCGATAAGCCGGACAAGCCGCTGGGCGCCGCCGCCGCCACCGCGGGAAAAAAGAAGACCTCGGAAAACGAGTCACGCTACGTTACTCCGACTGCTGGATGTTATCTCCGTATTCCGGCAGGAAAGGAGAGGAAAGAAGGTTACCCGGGAACCTAATGCGATCGGGGGAAATTAAAACGGAATTCTCGCGCGCAACGAATATATTTCACACACAATGGAGCATAGTGGGCCAGCAGCGACGACGTTTTTGAGAGTCGACGATATTGAAATTATATGCGCGCAATGCTCCAAGAGGTGAACACGCCGCAGCCCTCCGGCATAAATCGTCAACTCGAAATTCCTCGGGGAAGCTCCGTCGAATCTCACAAAAAGGAAGATAGAGATAGGAATAGGAAGAGAAGAGAAAGAGAGAGATAGAGAGAGGGAGTGGGATGAAAGGAAGAGAGAGAGGATGAAACTCTGGTCTCCGATACACAACGTCGAGTCCTGAAAATGTATAGAGTCGAATGTACGGCGAGGGCTCTTGGAAAAGGAGTGGACAGCAGCGCGAAAGGTGGCGAGAGGAAGAGCTGGGAAAACGAGGATCAAGATTACAGATTTATGGGGAGTCTCCTTAGAGGCGTCCGAGTCTCTCTCTTGCTCTTGGTCCTTGAACGGCTTTGAATCAATAATGGTTAACCTAAGACGTACACGTTGCCATACAACTGTGTGGTGAATCTTCCCGATCGTCATTCCGAAAATCTCCTCAGCGCGCTTTTGAGAGAACACGCAAGCGTTTCTTTCGAAAGTTTCTTTTTTACATAACGGAATTGTAAAGGAAAGAAATTCGCTGGTTCTTTAATATTCTTAACACACATTTTTATTTAGACTGACACGTTTTAACAAAAAATCAGCAAATAGCTAAAAACAATTCTTTGGAAACGCGTGACGCGTTTGACGATCAGAGAGAGAGTTCAGCAATTTTAATACCGAGAAAATTATTTTATTTTTGTCTCAATCGGAGCGCGACACAAAAAGGTTCAATAATCGCTGAATTTCCATTTTCAATGACACGGCAAACGTTTGTAGGTTGACGAATATTTTAAATGTCACCGCACGACGATACTTTTCGCACGTACCGTGCGAATAGGTGACAACAGCTTCGAGCTAAAACCGGTTTAAAATGGTTTTTCCATGTCACATTTTATTGTTTCAATATCAACACACACACCGGCGCGATCGTTTTCGGGGGGTGTTTGCCTCTGGACATTATTCGCGATATCATCGATCTTCTGTGTGTGGACAATACCTAATTACACAATTACTTATTTTAATTGCTACAATCTGTCTAAAAAGATAAATATTTATCGACATATAAGCAGATAAATATTTTCATTTTTTTAATGGACGCTGCGTCCGCGAGTACGTGTTATAATGCCCGAGCAAATAAAAACATACTGGCTTTTATATTTACACAATCTCTATTTGCATTGAGACCGTATTTATTCGTTAGAAAAAAAAAAAAAAAATTAAAAAAAATAAAAGAAATATATTGACGATAAAACTGACTGCGGAAATATTGTTTTTATCGACGTTCTCCGTCTAAATATTTCACGATAATACAACACAAATGGATTTTATAAACTTTGAAAGAGTATTACCAAATACATACCTGTATTGAAGCCGACACGTATCAAAACTGAAGATGAGCTTGTACATATGTACACACACACATGTATACACATATACATATGTATAAACGGTGGAATAACTTTTATAAAATATCGGGAGCGCACAAATAGAATCTGATACGTGCGACTGCGACTCACTTTTGCCGTATTGCTTTTTACGGTCAATCGAAAAATTTTCTGATGTTTAAATCTTTGATCCCGAGTTCCGTGGTGCGATAATGCGAAACGACGTTCCATATATTTTTGCAAATGCGAACGCCGACTATAGACACCTGTCGGCGTTGCTTTCTCCGTCAAAGCGCGCCGCCATATCCCGTTTCGACAGACATCTGGGGAGATGATATGGGAAAACGCAAGACGCGGCGCCGGCTCTAACTCTCTGAAAGCTCAAACCCCCCCCTTTCCCCCCGCACCTATGTATGTAAGTGTCATCGGGGAACGGGATCTGCATTGAATTCGGCGGCAGTCGCGACGCCAGCGCGTGGAAAATAAAGTTGCCGCGAAAACACAGTGGAAGCATAACGATGATACAGTTACATGAATAATTCACAGTTGTTCAGCGTCCTCGACGGAAAGTTTCTCGCGGCATCTACGGGCCGCGTTGGTAGATTTCATTCAAAAATTCATAGACCGGCGCCCGCGTTCTGCGGAATCTGTTCCTGATGCACCGACCTAAATTTCTTGGCGCTGCGAGAGAGAGAGAGAGAGAGAGAGAAAAAGAGAGTGTGTGTGAAAGAGAGAGAAAGAGGGAGGGGGGAAGGAGGAAAGTGGGTTTCTTCTCACCCTCTCGCGCACGCTCGCGACTTTTCGCGAGTGCATGAGCTCGTGAATAACGAGAATTTATTACCCGAGGAGCAGAAACGGCAATAAAATGACGACGGCGTTTAACCGTTGGATACACAATTGATCGCGTTTTACTGTGCGCGAGAAAAGAGGATTTTATTTTATTTACTCGTTTTCCTTTACATTTTAATTAATTTGCAAAAATGTATCGCATTTATTTTCTTCTCTATAGAGAGATGTTCGGACGGTGTGTGCGAACGTGCACGTTAGATGCAACGCGCGCACGTAACGATATTATATTTAACTACATGTGACAATTATACGGACAAAGTGGAATTTCTTATGCGCGACGCATTTGCATTCGTCCAACATTTGGCAAACGAAACCTCCTCCTCCTCCTCCTCCCCCGTAAACCGTCTTTGGAAACCGGATTTGCATGCGAACGAGAAACGCTCGCGTCATACCAATATTTTTTTTCTGACTTCACTGCTAAGCTATCCAGAGGCGAGGCAGGCGCAACTCTCTGTTCGAGGCTGTGTGTAACAACGATTATGCAGACTTCAATTCGCCTCGTCATTACACGCGATTACAACCCGACCTTTAATTTAACCCCATGAATAGAATAACAGCTTCATCCTGAGTGTATGACTCTCGAGCGACTTAATAATACGTTTTTAAACACTTCGTGTTGTTGTGTATGTCAGTCGTCGTGTTTCATCCGCGATGCTTACGCGGCGCGAAGTCGGACGAGCGACGCTCTGCCCAGCAGAGCCTTCGGCGGCAACATCCTTGTCGGAA